>JAQFYZ010000532.1:0-39871 GCA_034695085.1 Cylindroiulus punctatus | reverse complement strand
ACTTGATTGGTAGTTTAATCTACATTTTTGCTAATCTCCGCAAAACAACATTCCGATATAGAAACGTAATTACCAGCCTCTTATCAGTTTCTGCTTATAATAGTTGATAAATTGATATATTTTAACTGATTTCAACTACCAATTCTTGGTTAATCAAAGTGTAACACGACTCATTTTGAAGGTTGCGCTTAACTTATACAGGCGTTTCTAAAGTTTCATCTACATGGGCATGCACAGTATTATCATTAGCGTCATAATTTCCACATTAACGTATGCAGATTACAAGAATTGGCTCCTAATAAACACAAAACATAATTTAAAGTGTACCCCGGGCAAAATCGTTAAATTTGATTTAAATTACAGCAATGCCAACTGTTAAAAATTAGGTGCCAAAAGGTCTATAACTGAATTCTCGTTTAGTCTCGATGGTCTAATCTATAAAGATTAGACCATCATATACATGTAGATGTTCTCGCAAAGTAAACAAAATACGTTACTGCTGTGTATATCGCTAAACAAACACTTCCGAGGTCAAGATGCTCGATAACCAGAGAAACCATTTTGTGTAGAAAATGGGTTCGCGAATGTTCATATCTCAAATACGAAAAAGACTTGATATAATCATCACAGCCATTTGAAACAGTCATTACAGAACTTGGATATGTTTTAAGAGTAATTGAACAGAGAATATGTACGTTTGAAAAGCCAGGTGTAAGATCAATCTTTTACAGGTACAGATTACATTAACAGATATTTAGATTGTGGTCACAATATTTATGAATGGCCTTTACAAAAATGCACTGTAGATAAACCTTCCACGTTCATGTACAGTAGTACTTCATGAGTGTCAAAACCCAAAACTTCATTCCATCAGCAAACTGATTTAAAACAAATACAAGTTCGTTAATACAAAGCTGTCTCTTTATTGCGAAATTGAACAGTTGCAATGAGATAAAAGCTGTACATACATTGTGTGTAGTTTTGTTGTATGTATCTAACCTATACGTTGAAAATGATATCCATCTAATTTACATGTACGACAACTTGGCCATATCGAATTTGGAAAATAAAGCTTGTATGTCAGTTTCATAATAAAAAGTCAGTCTACTCGTTGAATATGGAACGATGTTCAGTGGGCATGACAATCTACATGTATACACTTTAAAAACGTTCTATGCACGTGCAGATGTTTTTAATTTTTAAAAATAGGCATATTGTAAAGCCTTAGAAAATTAATGTACACGTTCAATATGTCAAATAAGAAATGTTCATGCAGTGATACCCTAATGCAATTAGGATTAAAACTTCTCAAGAAACTCAGTCAGAGTCTGGAAAATGTCAAAATTTGCCGGTTCAAAGGTTGAACTGCGATCAGTTGAAATTTCGAATAAATGCTAAATATCGATTTTTATCGAAATCATATCCACGTAGCAGAACCGCCCGCCCATCAATGCATTTCCACCAATGTTTCGATCGAAATCGAGTCGTTACTCAAATATCTGGGACCTTCTAGCACCCATCGCCATTCCATCACTTTGACTCTTTCGTCATTCAGCAAAAGTGGATAAAAGATCTGCACTTGATGTCCAACTTGCCATGTATTTCGGGGATTTTCATGATGATTCATGTTCGTCTGTTAGAGAAAACGTTTTGCAGAATTAGTGCACTTAGAATTTTTAAGTCACAATGCGGGTTTCTTACTACTGGTACCATGTTATAGTCATCTAATTAAGTGATTAAACGTGTTTTGCAAATAACCCACGTAAATTGAACCATTGATAATCGATGTTGACAGTTGTGCTTTTATTGGAAGTAATTGCCAGTCTAATGTGCTTAGGGCATGCTAAACTGCTATGTATGTATTCTAATTTCTTTATCACTACCATACGTGAACCATACGTGTACAGGAATTGGAAATATACGACCAAAAAATTTGATTTATTTTAATTGAAGATATTAGTTTTTTTCTCCGAAATGGATTCTGAAAGCTCCAAAAGCTCAAAACTTAACCAAGAAAAGTCGATGTCGATATTGAAAGCAGGTCAATTTTAAGGTTCAATCTTAAAATGAAAGGATGTTTGTGAGAATGTTGTAAGTTGCTCAACTTTGCCCAAAAATTTGCGAGATTTTACTTCTTCAATTTTTTTTTTTTTTTTTTTTTTTTTTGCACAAGACTGCGGTTCTTTTTCTCCCAGTTATTGCTTTAATTTAAGTGAACCATAATTTACCTATTTGTGCCACTGATTTGGATTTATGAAATTTTTATTATGCTGATGATAATAAACAATTTCCTTAATTGCAAAACGATAATTTTAATTACTAGGCTTGAGAATGGACTTTATGATTGCCAATTGTTCGCAGAAATTTATTAACGAACACGTGGGGTAAATACTAAATTTTAGGTTTCTGTATTTCCCCTACAGGTTATGGAAAATGTATGGAAATTTCTTGAACATGGCACGAATTTCAAAATCAAAAACATTTTAATTACCTTGGTGATAAGTCTTCACTTCTTGCAAAAGCGGGATTGCTTTTAACACTTCTTCATCTTTGGGATAAACATCGACAGACAAATTTAAATATTCCTTTCCACTTTTAGCTTCCATAAATTTCACCGCAGTGATGAATTTGCCAAACGATTCTCGTATTTCCTGAAATTCCTTCTGAATTTTTATGAAGTTTTTTTCTTGAAGCGTTTTGCAGGCCGAATCAACACTGTATAATAACGTTGACGTGTACGCCATTTCATGTTGTACTTTCCTAATATCGCCTTCAATCAACCTCATTGCTTTGTTTGTGTTTTCCCAAAACTCATTGAACTGAAAAGTAATTGTAACTCATAAATGTTTGATCTTTTACTGCAAGTTTATGTAATTTTTATACCTTTATGTTGACCGACTCTTTGAGTGTCATTGTTATGACGTTTTGTGAGTCGCACAATTGTGTGAGGCACCCAATCATACTCAACAAGTGGCTATTATTGAAATGTTGTTGATCCCGGGTTGCTTCAAGAATAATACTGTCCTTAACTGTCAATATGGTATTAGCGTTTAGTATTGCTTTCACCTCTTCTTTGAAAAGATAAAATTCATCAGTCAGCTGAAATAAAGAATGTACACTTTTAAAATCAACTCTCCCATTTGGAATTTTACTGTTTATATCATTAAACCTGTCACATATTCTTGTAAACTATATGACGAAAATGGCAAAATCTACGAAGGACAAAATTAAACTGCAGTAATGGAATTAAAGATAATTTTAATTTTTACTTTTTTCAGAGCTTCAGCAGTTTGGCCGTGATTGATCTCTGTTCCGGTCAGAAGGTTTTCCTTTGTGCTGTGCGATATACATTTATTATCTTGGTTCCAAATACGTTTTAGAATAGGCCTATAAAAAACTGCCATTATTTCGAGAGGGTAGCGAAACATGGCCCACACATCATACCAGCTCATCATATACGTAAGCACTCGTAGGATAATCATCTTGAATCCTGTAAAATGACAAACATTAAATCATACGACTTCTATTGCTATTCCATAAAGTACCCCAGTCTTCATTGTTGATTTCATGTACAACAGAAAAAAACGGTCATGGCCGAATCAACATGAGATATTGTATACATGTACATGTAGGACGAAAATTTCCTTTAAATTTACCGAAAATAACGAGATATTCATACAACTAAATAGCACTCACAAATTGATGGAAGACTTTTCAAACTCAGGCAACCCAAAGACAGCGAAGCAGAATGATTCACTTTGTGATTCTAACAACCAGTAAAACTCTAGATAATTTCGGAGTGCGCATTCTCATACCAGTCCTGCATATGATTGGTCTGATTTAATTATTTGGCAATGAAAATCGAAATTTCATTTTTAACTAATTTGCATAATGTGTCCTCTGGTTCGCATTCCAGAAACTTCAAAAGTTTATGTTCTCCAACCTGGTTCTTCCAAAATTATTGTTTCGCAGAACGTCAGACAGAAATTAGTCATTTTTACTCTTTGACGGACTGCACAACTTGATACTTAGAAGAAGTTAATGTTTTGAACGTGTGCAAAGCTAACATGTACATGTACACTGTACATTCGTGAATGAATTCAAACACGCTCTAGAAATTTTACAAACCGATTAATTGCATCATTTTAGAAATTTATTGAAGATTGATAGGGAACAACCAAAGGAGTCTAACTCATTAAAATGTAGGATTTTACACGTACAGAAAATAATATTTACTACAATGATGTTCTTACTTAGTACACGTACAACACTGTACATGTAGAGTCCATAGAGTGTACATGTAGCTGCTGTTTTCAATAAAAGAACAGAGTTCAGTGACGCGTCAACCTTAATTATTTTATTAGAATTCTTCAATTAGGATTCAGAGATACTGTACATGTCATTCATATAAAGCATAACCAGCAATTACAATAACATACTGTAGAAAAATTAATTCAAAAATTTTAAAGCAATGACTTTATAACTTTATAATTTTGCTTAAGGTTATGTTAAACAATATATTTACAGTACCACGATCGAAAACTGTGACAGTTATAAACAATTTTAATTACCAATTTTAATTAAAGTAAATTTCAAGGGTACAAAATCGTAATAGTCTCAAATTAATTTGTAAACGCCGAATATTTGAAAAATATCGTATAATTTCAAAGTATAATTTGACAACATCAAGAAACTAAGAAATTTCGATTTAGTAGAAAACCTTGACAAATTCATGAATTACAAGATGGATTCCGGAGTCCACATACATGTACATGTACATGTATGCACCACTCGTAATGAATCCGAAGAACTCAAATGCAGTCATGAATAATTTTCAAAACAACGCTTTGCCTCGCGGTGGAAATTTGTTCTGACAACGAGCTATTCTGCAAGTACGTCGTCCACTGTAGTCGTTATCACAATTGAGTCGTTTTTCATGTAAGGTTCATTGTCCGCCACACTTCGAAGAAAGCACCAAGACGCTCTCCCTCCGCAGACCATCCGTGGAGTACTTTCCTGAACGTCATCTGACCTGAATAAAATTTGCCTTTCTACATGTATATTATTTTTATGCGTCGAATCGCTTTGATCCTCCAAAACAAACGTGCATTTTCCTTCCAACGGCTGCCTAAGCAATTGATCAGACGATCCCAAAAGGAATCTCACTGCCAACGAGATGTACAAGTTGTTATCATCACCAAGATCGTTTAACAAAACCTCAACCTGTGCGTTGTACCCCATTTCGGTTTGAAACATGGAGCTAACTATCCATACGCTTTCAGGAATCGCATCTTGGACAATCTGTGGGTATTGCATACACATTCGTACGGTCCCATCGTGTGCTTCTAGAAGATATCTCTCGACGAAAGACAGAGGATACAGAAAAATCTGCAACATGACTTGGTCGCGTTGTATGTACTTGCTTTCGCCTTGCAAATCGTGTATCTTGGAAATACCAGCGTAGGAAAAATAAGGAGCCATCATGCGTTTGGTTCCGAACTGTGGTCGGTCAAGAAATTTAATATCAGCGGCTGGTGAACTTGGGCACATCAAGCTATATCCTCTGTAATGCAAAAACAGCGAATGTTCAGCCTGGCCATCCTCACTTACGTCATCAAATTCAAGTTGAATGTCAACGAATCCATTAGGTGGAGTTATTCGCATTAGGACTGGCCTAACTTTCAAACCATTGCCGATGGCGAAAGTTTCGCTGCACATGATGGGTTTGCACTCCTCCGATAATAAATTTAGCTTCTCGCGAAATCCTTCAATTCTCCATAGATAACCGACTATATCGTCGGCAGTGCCTGTCAATGAATTAACCAAATGTAACGAATTTTTCGCGTGTTACCATCACGTCAAGAAAAAACTAAAACAGTTCGGTTACCTTCGCAAGCAGACTTATCGAGTTGGTGTTTCAATTCTGACAAATCATTGTCCATACGGCCCAAGAGGCTGACTTCAAGTTCGGCAAATCTTTCCTGGCACCTCGAAGGGTAGTATTTTACGAATTCCTGCCATCTATCGAATTGTTCGTCGGCCATCCTTTGAATTCCATCGCGGATTTCCTTATCAGCAAGACCATTTTGCTCATAAATTGCCTTGCACTTTGCAAAGGTGTGGAACTCGTGTTGGAAGAGTTTGTCATCGAATGACACCTGAAAATGCGCGAATATTGCTTTTGCATCCTTTGACCTGTCCTCCTGGTATTTTATGCATGCTGCTTTTTGATTTTGCACGGTTTCTCTGAGCTGCAACAATTCTCTGGTCGCAAGTTCTGCAGCCTGAACGTACTTAGCCTTATCTCGTTTTTGCTAAAAACGTTGAGAAATATATAAATTTATACATACAAAAAAAGTAGCACATCTTGGCTGCCAGACTCTTACCACCAGCAAAGCTGCGTCCAGAGAGGCACGCAGTCGAGTGGCATTAGTGTTACACATTGACTCAAATGCAGCTCTTAACGTCTTCAGTTTTTCTTCGATTTCTCTTGCCCTGAGTTTCGCATATATCCGATAGTTTTCTGCTCGATCATCGTGATTTTGGTTGGCCAAGAGCATTGCCATCCCTCTCTTGAGGGCAAGGAAATCCTTGTTCAGCTGCCACATGTAATTACAGTCCATTATTTAAAGACCGTGAGAAAAGGATTGATGTTCAAGGGTTACCTTGTTAAGGGCTTCTAGCAATTCTTTATGAACATTCGACATGCGGTCATTTTGAGCGGACCGTAGTCTTCTTATAGATCTGTATTTGCAACAAACAATCCAAACGATCCTCATGATCACGGTTGCTCCCAGAATCAGAAAAAGGCGGCGAATTGAATGTGAACTCCAAAACATCTTCAACCTTAATCGAAAGTGCAACTGACATGAAGCAAAGATTCAGCTCTGGCATAGTATACATGTAGTTTTAATAACTGCATGAACAGTGTACAAAGGATTCACCAGAAACGTGATATTGCCAGGCTTCAAAAATACTCACCTTTACATGTACATGTAGGTACTAGAAACTAGTTGAGGGCTTTTTCGAAATTCAGCATGTTTTTTACCAAGGATGAAATGTTGTGACTTTTCAGTGACTGCGTTCTCCAAATAAGCCATGCAGGTTACTATATTTGTACAATCATTTCAAGAATTCAAGTATTTTTGCGCCAGTCTTCTGTGATTGGCCGGTTTCGATTATGGTGTTAACTATTTTGCATAATGTGTTGTCTGTTCCGCATTCCAAAAAGATCATAAAGTGTAAGTTCATTTTCTCAATCTGTGCAGAATTTACAGGGTTCCTCCAAAGATGTTCCTTCATAGGACAGAAATTAGCGATTTTTACTTTATGACAGACTGCACAACATACAGTGTAACTCAGAAGAGATTAATGTTTTGAACGTGTCAATTTTTCATGTACATTTGAAAATGAATAGAAACATACACTAGCAAACTTACCAATCGGTCAATTGCACTACAGTACATGTACAAGTGTACAGTATGTTTTAAATTCCATGAGGATTAAAGGAAAACAGCCAATGGTTTCTGAGATATTAAAATGCTTGCGTACGGACGATTTTAAATAATGTTTACTGCAGCGAATCAAGAAATTTGTATGCAATAAACGTACCGAGTTTAGTTATACATGTACGTCAATCTCAATAATTTATTACAATTCTTTAATGAACAGAATCGAACGGGCCATTTACATTATATTGCAAGCACAAACAGCAATTACAACAACATTAGGTTAATTACTGTAGAACGACTAATTCAAAAATATCAAAGCAATTACACGGAATTACCGGAATACGAAACGAACCTTGAGCATTTCATGAATAAACTAAATTTCAATCTAGCAAAATCATATTATACTGTACATGTAGGTTAGCCTCGAAGTAATTTGAAAAACGTTAAATATTTGAAAAATATGGTGTAATTGCAAAGTTTAACAGCATCATTCTAAAGAAACGAATACATTTCTAAGGAAAAAACTGTACAACACGTAATGTTTCACAACAACTCAACTGCAGACATTAATGCTTTTCAACGCAACCTAGTACCACGCACCGGCCGATTCTCAACGGAGAAAAAACGTCCTGACAATTTGCTACTGTTAAACACTTACAGTACGTCCACCACAGCTTTTACTATAATTGAGTCGTCTTTCATGTACGGTGGATTATCCGCAACACTTCGAAGAAAGCATTGCGGCGCTAACCATACGCTGAACGTTCTTGTCTGATCTTTCCGGCCCTTAACAGACTTTGTCTGAACGTTATCATACCTGAATAGAACTTGCCTTTCTATATTCCGTTTATTCTTTGCATCGCTTTGATCTTCCAAAATAAACGTGCATTTCCCTTTCAACGGATGCGCAAGCGATCCGTCAGACGATCCCAAAAGGAATCTCACTTTAAACGAGATGAACAAGTCGTCTTCATCACCAAGATCGCTGAACAACGCCTCAACGTGTGCGATGTACCCAGTTTTGGTTCGAAATGGAGCACTAAGTAAATATGTTTTACGTCCTAGAACCTCATAATGGATCATCCACGAGTAGTGGTCAAAACGCCATCGTATGATCCCATCATGTGCTATCAGAAGATATTTCTCGACGAAGGACAGGGGATACAGCAAAATCTTAATCAAAACTTGGTCGTTTTTTATGAACTTGCTATCGCCTTTAAGGTCGTCTACCTGGCAAATACCACCGGTGGTAAAATAGGGATCTTTCATGCTTCCGGTCTCGGAAAAGGATGGTCGGTCAAGCAGCGCGATATCACATGTTGGGTAACTCGGTCTCTGGTCCAGCAACTTAAATACTCTGTAATGCAAAACCGGCGCATGCACAGCCTGGCCATCCTCATCTTCTTTGAATTCAAGATGGATTTCAACGAAATCGTCCGGCGGTGCGCTCGGCCTAAGGACGGGCCTAACTTCCAACTCATTCCCGAAGAAGAAAGATTCCCTGCATTTGATGGGTGTACCGTCCTGCCACAAGTCAGTCATCTGCTCTCGGAATCTTGGAATTCTCCATAAAATGTAGGTTATCTCGCCATCACTACCTGTTGAGGAATTAACCAGGATTAGTATCTTTCACACGCGTTATCAAAGGGTAAAATGAAACAAACAATTCGGCTACCATCGTAACCCAAATAATCTAGTTGAGAACTCAATGCAGACAAATCCGGGACCATCCTGCTCAAGACGCTGACTTCAAATTCGGCGAGTCTTCGTTGGCAATTACAACAGCGCTCATCTAACAATTTCTGCCATGCAACGTATCCTTCGTCGGCTATCCTTTGAATTCCATCTCGGCTGTGCTGATCAGCAACGCCATTTTGATCATAGACTTCCTTGCACTGAGCGAAGGTGCGGAACTCGCTTTGGAAGAGTTTGTCATCAAACAACTCTAGCAAGTGTGCGAATCTCACTTTTGCAGCCCTTGACATGTGCATCTGGAATTTCTGGCACGCGGCTTTTTGATTTTGCACGGTGTCTCTGAGCACCAACGATTCTCTGTTCGCAAGTTCTACAGCTTCAACGTACTTGGCCTTATCTAGTTCTTGCTAAAAATGTTTTGAAACATTCAGATTTGGACCAAAAACTGCCAAAAGTTCGCTTCTGGTAGCACGGCTTGGCTACGAGACACTTACCACCAGCAGGAATGCGTCCAGAGTGGCAAATAGTTCAGTTGCACTTAAGTCGCTTTTTAATTTCAATTCTGCTTTTAGCGACCTCTCATGTTCTTCGATTTGCTTTTGTAATTGTTCCCTTGCCCAGAGATCCTCATACATCTGATAGTCTTTTGCTTGCTCATCGTGATGGTGGTCGGCCATGAGCACTGCTATTCTTCTCTTGAGGGCAAGGAAATCATCGTTCAGCTGAAACAATTACAGTTATTAAAAGACACATAAACGATTGCTATGTACAGCCGTATTAATCTATCTTTCTTTCATTTTTAAAGTCAACTTGCTTATTTTCAGAAATTATTCAAAAATCTTAAGAAAAGAATGGACCCTTGACGGTTTACCTTGTTCAGATCTTCTAGTGATTCTTCGTGGCCATTTGAAATGCAGTCATTCAGAAGGGAGCGTCCTCTTCTTACAGTCCTGTATTTACAACAAACATTCCAAACGATCCTCACAATTACGGTTGCTCCCAAAATCCGGAGAATGTGGTGAATTGGATGTAAAGTCCAAAACATCTTGACCCTTTTATCGACAGCGCAACTGACATAAAGCAAAGATTCAGCTCTGGCATAGTGTTAATACTGCATGAACAGTGGACACTATATCTCCTTAAAACAAACCTTAATAAAGGATTTTGGATTCACCAAAAGCATGATATTTACGGGCTTCAAAAAAACTCACCTTTACATGTAGGTAATAGCCACTAGTTGAGGGCTTTTTCGAAATTCAGCATGTTTTTTAACAAGGATGAAATGCTGTGACTTTTGAGTGACTGAGTTCTCTAAATAAGCCATGCAGGTTACTAAATTTGTAAGATCATTTCATAAATTCAAGTATTATTGCGTCAGTCTTCTATGATTGGTCAGTTTCAATTACGGTATTAACTATTTTGCATAATGTGTTGGCTGGTTCGCATTCCTGAAACTTCATAAAGTGTAAATTCATTTTCTCAATCTGTGCTAAATTTACAGGGTTCCTCCAAAGAAGTGTCACAGAACATACATGTAGGACAGAACTTAATGATTTTTTTCTTCATGACGGACTGCACAACATTATACTTATAAGAGATTAATGTTTTCAACTTGTGTAAATTTTTCATGTACATGTACATCTGGAAATGAACAGAAATACATTGCATACTCTAGCAAACTCACAAATCGATCAATTGCATTTTGTTTCAATTTCACTAAGGATTAATGGAAAAGTACCAATGGTTTCCGACTCATTAAAATGCTTGTGCACTTGCGATTTTAAATGTTTACTGCAGCGAACAAAGAGTTTTTGTTTGCAATAACCGTACGAAGATTAGTGACACGTCAATCTCAATTATTTTATTACAATTCTTGAATGAGTATTTAGAGATAATGAACATGCTTTTCATATCGTAAGCATAAACAGCAATTAATACAACATTAGGTTACTTACTGTAGTATAATTCAAGTAATATTATTATATTATACATATAATATTAATTCAAAAATATCAAAGCAATATTGCGAGGAAAGCGTAACTTTATAATTTTTATTTAGATCATATTAAACAATATATATTTACAACAATCTAAAACTTTTACAGTTAGTTGTTAACAACTTTAATTACCGGAAAACCTAGGGCATTTCTTGAATAAACTAAATTTCAATGTAGCAAAATCATATACAGTATGTAAATCTCGAATTAATTTGCAAAATGTTAAATATTTGAAAAATATGGTGTAATTGCAAAGTTTAACGTTGGTCATTTTCAAGAAACTAATAGAATTCTAAGGAAAAAACTGGACAACTCGTAATGTCTCACCACAACTCAACTGTAGACATTAATGATTCTCAATGGAGAAAAAATGTCCTGACATTTTGGTATTGTTAAACTATTACTTCCACTATAACTGTTATCATAATTGAGTCGTCTTTCATGTACGGTGGATTATCAGCAACACTTCGAAGAAAGCACATCGGCGCTAACCATTCGCTGACAATTCTTGTCTGACCTCGCCGACCCTTAACAGGCCTTTTCTGAACGTCATCAGACATGAATAGAAGTTCCTTTTCTATATCATTTCTTTTTGTTTCGCCGCTTTGATCTTCCAAAATAAACGTGCATTTCCCTTTCAACGGATACGTAAGCGATTGATCAGACGATCCCAAAAGGAATCTCACTCGAAACGAGATGTACAAGTTATCATCATAACTACAATCGCCGAACAACGTCTCAAGGTGTACGTTGTACCCCATTTCGGTTCGAAATGGGGAGCTAATTAAATATCGTCTGTGTGCATCTCTCTGATGGCGGATAATCCACGAGTAGCGGTCAAAACGCCATCGTAAGATCCCATCATATGCTACCATAAGATATTTCTCGACGAAGGGCAGGGGATACAGCAAAATCTTAATCAAAACTTGGTCGTTTCTTATGTACTTGCTATCGCCTTTGAGGTCTTCTATCCGGCAAATACCAGCGGTGGTAAAATAGGGATCTTTCATGCTTCCGGTCTCGGAAAAAGATGGTCGGTCAAGCAGCGCGATATCAGATGGTGGGTAACTCGGGCTCTGATCCAGTAACTTAAATACTCTGTAATGCAGAAACGGTGCATGTTCATTCTCATCTTCTTTGAATTCAAGATGGATTTCAACGAACTCGTCCGGCGGGGCGCTCGGCCTCAGGACGGGCCTAACTTCCAACTCATTCCGGAAGACGAAAGATTCCCTGCATTTGATGGGTGTACCGTCCTGCCATAAGTCAGTCATCTGCTCTCGGAATCCTGGAATTCTCCATAAAATGTAGGCTATGTCGTCATCGCTATCTGTTAAGGAATTAACCAGGATTAATGGCTTTTACACGCGTTATCAAAGCGGTAGAAGAAAACAAACAATTCGGCTACCATCGTAATCAAAATAATCTAGTTGAGAACTCAATTCAGACAAATCCGGGACCATCCTGCTCAAGACGCTGACTTCAAATTCGGCGAGTCTTCGTTGGCAATTACAACAGCATTTATCTAACGATTTCTGCCATCCAACATATCCTTCGTCGGCTATCCTTCGAATTTCATCTCGGCTGTGCTGATCAGCAACGCCATTTTGACCATAGACTTCCTTGCACTGAGCGAAGGTGCTGAACTCGCTTTGGAAGAGTTTGTCATCAAACAACTCTAGCAAGTGTGCGAATCTCACTTTTGCAGCCCTTGACATGTGCATCTGGAATTTCTGGCACGAGGCTTTTTGATTTTGCACGGTGTCTCTGAGCTCCAACAATTCTCTGTTCGCAAGTTCTACAGCTTCAACGTACTTGGCCTTATCTAGTTCTTGCTAAAAATGTTTTAAAACATTCAAATGTGGACCAAAAACTGCCAAAAGTTCGCTTCTAGTAGCACGGCTGGGCTATGAGACACTTACCACCAGCAGGAAGGCGTCCAGAGTGGCAAATAGTTCAGTTGCACTTAAGTCGCTTTTTAATTTCAATTCTGCTCTTAGCGACCTCTCATGTTCTTCGATTTGCTTTTGTAATTTTTCCCTTGCCCAGAGATCCTCATACATCTGATAGTCTTTTGCTTGCTCATCGTGATGGCGGTCGGCCATGAGCACTGCTATTCCTCTCTTGAGGGCAAGGAAATCATCGTTTAGCTGAAACAATTACTGTTATTAAAAGACACGTAAACGATTGTTATGTACAGGTGTATAAATCTATCTTTCTTTCATTTTTAACATCAACTTGCTTATTTTCAGAAATTATTCAAAAATCTTAAGAATAGGATGGATCCTTGAAGGTTTACCTTGTTCAGATCTTCTAGTGATTCTTCGTAGACATTTGAAATACGGTCATTCTGAAGGGAGTGTCCTCTTCTTACAGTCCTGTATTTACAACAAACATTCCAAACCACCCTCGCAATCACGGTTGCTCCCAAAATCTGGAGAACGTGGCGAATTGGATGTAAACTCCAAAACATCTTGAACCTTCCAATCGAAAGTACAGCTGGCAAAGATTCAGCGCTTGTACAGTATTAATGACTGCTTACATCTCCTTAAAAAAAATCTTAGCAAAGTATTTCAGATTCACCGATAACGTGATATTCACAGGCTTCAAAATCAAGCACCTTCAGATAATTGCGATTAATTGAGGGCTTTTCGAAATTCAACTTCCTTACCAAGATTGAAATGCAGTGACTTTCGGTGACTTAGTTCTAATGGAGGTTACGAAATTTGAGCGATCAATTCAAGGTTAGGTGCTGTGCATTTTCACGTCAGTCATCCGCGATTGGTCGATTTTGATTGTAGTTGGCAATGTAAATCGAAATTTCATTGTTTCGTTTCTGCATATTGTTTGCCTCCATATTATGGGCGATGAAGTAACATTCCAGTAATACCAAAGGTGACTTTTGTATAAGTTATCCAGTTCATTATTTTACTGGTTGGACCGACATGTCTGCAGTTCACTGCAAAACAAAAATGACAACACGACGATAATCTTTTACCATTGAAAAAAAAACTATTTGACGTTTTGAGACTGGAGATACCAACCGACAGGCCTGGTTTGATTGACTTTAAAAACGTAATATCGGTTATAACGAACATAGTTTATAACAACCAAAATCCTGTCTTTGTAAACGATTGCTATACTCCACATGCCAATTACAGGAAAATTTGGATGCTGTGCTCACCATCTGCGTTAATTAAAATTCATAAATACTCCAAGGATTCAATTATTTAATTATCCAAACATTTTCATTTATTTCGAATATAACAAATTTATGATTTCAATGAATTTAAACTCATTCCCAATGTCATCTAAATGCATGTATTAAAGAAACACTTAAGACGGATTAGGACTGTAGTAACGTATCGTATATCCGTATATCGCGGCTTTTAGTAAAACAATTTCGCTTCCCGTACATTTCCAAAAAACTACCCACTCAACTGCACATATTAAGTTTTAAGTATAAAGTTCTGGAGAACAAAAAAGATGATTAGCGATGAAAGACATTGTTTTGTCACCTAGACAAGACTTGAAGGAATCAATAAATGTGCAATACGGTTTGCATCTTAATTGTATCTCTCATCAAGTACGGTTCTTTCTCCGCAACACTTCGAAGAAAACATCTTGGTATTTCCCATTCCTTTACCTCTGTTGAGATCTCGGCTTGAGAGGCCTTTGAATGCTTTTTTGTAATGTCGTCAAGCCCAAATTCCTGGAAAGTTTTTATGCCAATGACATCATAATGCTTGGAACATATTTGATCGATCAGAGTATGTTGGACTGACCCTCTCAACGGATTTTGCATCCACCGATCATGTATTCCAAAAATGAATCTCACTCTGATTGAAATGTAACCTTTGTTACCATCATCAACTTCATCACCGTCACCACTGAACAACACTTCAACTTGTGCGTGGTAACCCGCTTCACTCGTCCGAAATGGCTTGCTTATTAACCATCTTTTGCGTCCCGTTATCTGATCTTGGACCTTGGTTGAATATCCTTCTATTTTCCACGTAAAAATCCCATCGTGTGCTGACATCTTTGGTGTGATGAAGACAACGGGTTCCAGGGCAACCGTCACCAAAATGGCGTCGTTTTTCACGTACTTGCTTTCGCCCTCAAACTCTTCCATACGACACAGACCTGGATTGGAAAAATGTGCTTGCATCATGTTTTCGTCCTCCACTGCAAATGGTGGTCGGTCGATCAATTCAATAGTATCCGTCGCGCTAGGCTCGGTCTGATCT
The DNA here is from genome assembly GCA_034695085.1 of Cylindroiulus punctatus. NCBI lineage: Eukaryota > Metazoa > Arthropoda > Diplopoda > Julida > Julidae > Cylindroiulus > Cylindroiulus punctatus. Next base: position 24,478 of record JAQFYZ010000532.1, on the reverse strand, counting down.
ATCAAAGTAAATCTTCTGTAATGCCAAAATGGCGAACAATTAGCAGCGCCATTATCTTCGTTATTGTCTTGTATAAATTTTAGATGAATTTCAATGAAATCGTCCTTCCGGTTGAGTGCTGCTTGTACTTTCAAGCCGTTCTTTTCAATGAGGAATTCGCCACTAGTGATAGCTCGGGCCTCCTCCCTCAAAAAGTTCAGCTTCTCTTTAAATCCTCGAATTTTCCAAAGAAACGTGATCACTTCGTCCGTCCTGCCTGTTAAAAAATTCACATGAATTGGCACGACTTTCGTTAGATGAATATCCCCCCGCAATACAGTTTATTCTACTGGTACCCCATCAAACGTTTCATACAAATCTGTTGGAAAGTATATATGGCAAACATATAGAATTTCGAATGAATTCCAAGTACTGTATATTGAGCTATATTGAAGACGAAATCTCACCATATTAATACAAGAAATACAGTGCTTATCTGTACCAATACTTTGCATTATTTTACCAATACATTGCATTATTTTTCCTTTACATGTACCCGCTTCATGCAGGCTGTCATATTCTTGAATACCTATTCAAGAATATGACAGCCTGCATGAAGCGGGCAATGTTGGAGATTTGCCAATTGGAATCAAAGTGGATATGTGCAGTACAAAAACCACGAAATCCACAAATTTTCATGTTGCACAAAATTTGGACCGTGATGGATTACAGGAGTAGAAGTTATAGGAAGGCGTCCGATTTTGCTTATGTACACTGTACAGCAAGCGCAATACACGCGTATGATCCATTATCCATCCAATTTAGGAAATTCAAGATTATGCACGACTCGTGTAATTTTGATTGAAATTTTGTTTCTGGTAGTGTCCAGGTATGTGGGCAATGGCGCAGTTTTAATTTTCGCGCCGTTTTTACTTATAATTTGCGAGGCATAACATTATATAGCCTACATGTAGTACATACCAAAAAGGACCGTACAAGGGGTACAAGAACAATAATGGATTATAGGAGGGAGGTGGTTAACATGTCGATTCTCTGTTGGACGTCGTTTGTGCACATCCCCCAGTGATGGCAAATACATTCACTATTTGATAAGCAACTAGAGGGGCGTTGCATTTGCTTAATTTTCATTAGCCGATTTCTCTGCTTACACCAAAACTAGACGGGGTAAGGTAAAGCTGTTCAATGCCAACAAGGAAGATGTTAAAATTTGATTACCATCTCCATTTTGATGAATCAGTGGCAATATCGGTTCATCCATACGACCCATGAGGCAGACTTCAAGCTTGGCAACACGGTCAATGTGCCTGGTTTCCATCTCGGATGTCGCATCTATAGCAATCTTGTATCTTTCGATGATTTCATCTTGTATAACTTTTCTGTTCTTCGCTTCTTCAGTGCGATCGTCTTCATAACATTTCGCGCACGTATCATCAGTTTCTTTCACGAACGCCTCATATTTTTCTTCGAACGACATCTGCATTTCTTTGAACTTCTCTTGGTCATCCCTTACGCTGTCCGCCTGAAAATGGTGGAACACATCCTGGAACCTTTCCGAAGTATTTTGGAGTTTTTTAATTGCTGCAGTTGTGCGATACGCAGCATTCCTATACTCGGCCATTTCTTCATTGTGCTAAAAAGTTAAATTACATGCTAAGTTTGCCATCAAGATCGAGTGTGTAGATTCCACTTGTTGGCTAAAAATACTACCTTCATTTGTGCGTCTTGCAGCAAGGCAGCTAGATGTCTCTCATTCAAATGGCAGTTCGACTGAATATCTGCTCTTAGTGCTTGTGCGTTTTCTTGGATTTTCTCATGGAGTTCGTTCCTTGCCCGATCATGCTCACGTAAGTGATCTTCCGATGCCTGTTCAGCTTGCAGTTGATTTGCCAAAAGTACTTCCATTCCTTCCTGAATGTGATGAAAGTCCCCGTCAATCTGTAAAGCAGTTAACAAACCTAGCATGATCCATAGAACATTTTGCATGTACATGTATAGTTTTTGAGAGACAACTAAAAATTGTCAGTTTCTGGCCAAATCTTCGTCTTCAGAACAAAAAACTCATGTAAACTTATACTTTATACATTATACCACTGTGTAATACTGCAAAAGAACGTATAGATTTGCTACCCTGAAAAATTTACAATTTGTGCAAATTAACTTTCGAGACCGGTTATTAGACACTTATAATTAGCGCAGCACAACCAGAGTTTTAGAAACGAAAGTTTAATTTTATGTTTGTGTATTGTATTTTGTTATGGACGTGCGATTTTCTAACGAAAGTAAAGCCCTACTAGATACTTGGAGATGAAAAATAAACGTTGTTTAGCGTTTATTAAAAGCACAAATGTTAACTTAAACTTGCGATTTTTTTGGTCTAGTTTTGGTCTAATTTAACAAAGCGAATGTATACGTACAGTATAACCTACCCTTTTAACGAACACTAAACAACGCATATTTTTGCATCGCTAAGTATCTAGTAGGGCATTACTTTGGTTAGAAAATTTGCAAGTACAGAATAAACTTTTATAAAGGACACAAAAATGAAAATAAATTTTCGTTTCTAAAACTCTCGTTTGTGTTGCGCTAAGTGTTTATTGTTTTCTTAGTTCACCAAGGTTAGATTTCAAACGGCTAGTTCAAGTGCGCGATATCAGTAAGAAACTGATAGAAATGAAAAAAAAATTATTTTGATTCTGTTAGATTGCAATAGTTTAAACTCTTACGCTGTTCAAGTCAGCTAGCAATTGTTCGTTGTCGCTTGGCATACAGACAGTCTGAACGTGTCGTCCTCTTCTCATACGTCTAAGAATCCAAATAATCCAAAAAATCTCGAATGTTCCCAAGATTCGGAGAAGGCGGAGAAATGTGAGAGCACTCCAGAACATCTTCAACTTGCCAATCATAGTGAAACAATAAAAGCTAATTTCGTTACGTCCAGTTTAAAACGGGTTATTCAAAATAATAACAGATAATCGTCATTTGAATGCACAATCACACCAAAAACCACTTGAGACTACGAAATAACTATTTTTTGAGGAGCGAGTACGCATGTGCGGAAATCGTTACATTCCAATTTTGCGTTAATTGTCAATGACCAGTTGACCTTGAAATGTCTTAATATTATTTCTGCTGCCATTTTACCCGATAATTGACCATACTGTTGTTGGGTAACAGAGAAGGAATTTTGCTGACTTCGATATCGATGCCTTAATTGGTTTTAAACATTTTTGAACTTAGTAAGAATGATTAGCATGCAGCGCTAGGTCATTATATAATTTGCAATTTTTGAGTATTGCATGACGACCTTTCTTCTTTCATATAGACACCAGTACCTTAAGGTCATTATTACCAAGAATTAATAACTTAATTATGAAATTTACAAATTCTTCAAATTCAATTAACCTTTTCAGAGCTTTGGCGCATTGTATAACACATATGAGGGCTCCATATTTTTAAATGTTGCTAAAATATTAACATTTTAATAACGTTCATTTATTGTTTTTTAGACACTTTGGGCAGCACAAACTAAAGTTTAAATTCATTTTTGTGCCTTCTATAAAAGTTTATCATGGACGTGCAATTTCTTGATGAAATTAAAGGTCTGCTATTGTTGATACTTAGCGATGAAAACTAAACGTTATTTAACATTTAAAAGTACATGTATATGAACGGTCGGTTAAACATTCGTTATGTTAAACTAAACCGAAAAAAGCTGAAAGTTTAAGTTAACGTTTGTGCTTTCAATAAACATTAAATAGCGTTTATTTTACATCGCTAAGTACATGTATCTAGTAGGGCTGCAATTTCTTTAGGAAATTGTACGCACAAACATTTATTAAAGGAACAAATAACGTTAATCGCTTCGTAAACTTTTAAATGCCAAAATTTAAAAAAAGCAAAACTTAATAAAACCCAACTAATTTTCAATAAATGGGCATACACGTAGAAGTTGCGATGATTTAATTTCTGATATCAATATAATTAAAGTAATTCCTTCGTAAATGTGTACATTATACGTTTGTTACCGACATGCACACCACATAAAATTTAATTTTTTAATATACAGTAGTTACATGTACAATAATAATGTAGTTGGTCTTTAAGGAATTAATATGCAGAAAAGCAATGAAATTTCTATTTACTTTGCCAACTAAAATCAAAACTGATCAATCATAGACGACTGACGTGAAAATGCACAACGAAATCACGAATTGATCAATAAAATTACATAATTAACCTGGTTGAGTTATTTGGAGAAATAAGTCACTGCATTTCAAACTTGGTAAAGAAGTTGAATTTCGAATTATCTACATGTATTGGTGAATCATTTTCAAGCCTCAACATCACGTCAGTTTGGTAAAGCTTGTAGATTAACGAAGTTCTCAAATGTGAATTTCTCCCTAAATAAATTACCCTATAAGAGAATTTCGGAATGTTATTTCCGTGTGAATGCAAAACTACATTCAGGCCAAAATTGGCATTACTTTAAACGGCCCTAAACATTGTTATTGGAAGAATTTCACATTTCAATAAGTAAATTTGACAGTTTAACAATTCCATCGACAATCATCACGAAACTGACACCTTCTTGAATATCTTAACTTTCAATATCCACGATCACTTTTAACAAAATTGAATCTTTCACCATATAAGGCTCTTTCTCTACCTGGAAAGTTGGCATAAATTTGGTGCATAGCCAGTTTCTCACCACATTTGTCCGAGCAACTGGAGGACGATTCAAATTGAGAACGTCTGAGCCAAAACTACGAAACACGACTATGTCTTCTTGTGGGGATTCAGATTGATCCATCAAACAAAACTTGCACACACCATTGAGTGGAGGTGGGAGCTCAGCATCATGTTCTCCTAATAGGAATGTCAATCGTGTTGAGATGTAAAGGAGTCTACCACTCTTTGGGCCATTTAAAGCGATTTCAGCTTGTAGGTAGTACCCAGTTGCACTGGTTCTAAATGGCTCGCTGATCAACCAGTGTTTTCGACCGGCAATTGCATCTTGCTTCTTCTTGGAGTAGTTTTCGATTTTCCAATTAATAAATCCTTTGCTGAATGCGATGTGTGTGATCACGAGGACAATGGGCTCAATCACAATCTTAATTAGAACTGTATCGTTTCTTACGTATTTTCCTTCTTGAGCCAAGTCCTCTGTGGAACAAAGTTGAGTTTGGCGAAAATATGGCAACAACATGTCTTCAACTGTATTCATTTGAAAACCTGGTCTGTCAAATGCTTCGATATCGTCCTTCTCAGAATCAGCGGATTGGTCCAGAAGAACGTATTTTCTGTAATACGAAAATGGCGCAAGGACAGTAGGGTCTCCTGCGAGTTCGCAGTCGCAAGCCTCAACCTGAATATTAATTCCGTCGACCTCTGAACCACGAGTGAGAGCAGCCTTAATCTTTAACCACGGCGCAACGGCGAAAACGACCAAGCTTTTAATGTCCTCATTCTTGTCAGCATCCATCAATTCGAGCCACTGCTGACGAAAGTTGGAAATTTTCCAGAGAAAAATGGTAGGGTGAAAGTCTTCCACCAAGTCTGGTAGAACAAAAGAATGCCACCAAAATAACTACGTGAAGGGAAATCAAGTTAGGAAATATCAGAATAAATCCATAATGTTATACCTTCTGGTTGATTCATCAACTCGATACTTTGGTCCTCCTTAGACTCGCGAACTATGCCGATTTCAAGCGCTGCAATAAGAGATCTGAGCTTCGACTCCAACATTCGCAGGGCTTTGACTTCATCGGACTTCGCTATTTTCATGTCTACCAAGCCGCCCACGTGGTTACAGAAAGATTCCTGTACTGCCAAAAATTTGACTCTCGCACTCTCGACATGATCATCTCGCAGCTTTTGTAGAGAAGCGTGTTCCTTTCGAAGGAATTCCTTAAAGTCTCTGACCTGGTAATACAGCGCATCTTTCATTTCCTGATGGCTAAATTCTTCGTTTGTCTGCTTCATCAACAACATGCAAGCATTAATATTAATACAACTTAAGATTCATCAATCACGCGGGTTGTTGAGTTCACCTTCTCAATCAAATCAAGTAATACAAGGCGCAAAGTGTTGAAGTCATCAGCGAGCGAATTGCACAGTACTTTAACGTCTTCTTTTATCTTCGTTGAATGATCATTGATCATTTTCTGCAGAAGAGTGGTTGTTACGTGGATCCCAGTTCCAATGATCAACACTTGTTCACGGTTTGACTTGGACTCTACCAGCAAATCCATATCTGTACTAGTGGTCTTGGAATTCTCTTTAAGCTGAAACAAGTATTGACAAGACATTGTTGCGTGGGGTGGATAGTTCAGTCAATCAGGGTAACTTTGACCATTGAGTATAACTTCAGGCATCAGTAGAGATCAAAACTTACCAGTTGGCCCCAGACTACACTGCATTTGGATTTCCCCATAAAGTTCCCTTCTGGGGAAATTACGTTTGGGCAATTATCTCTCTAAATAGGGGGCCTAAAGTTACCCCGATTGACTGTACAAGATGTTGTGCATGCAAGTTGTGGAAATACACGTAGAACTGCACAAACGCGATTGCCACATTTAGGGATTGCTATTCCATTGTAAATCGGAAGATAAGGAATGCTTGTGTTTGTTCTGGTTGAGACATTTCTTGAGTTTCGACAAATTGGTGGGTAAGGAAGAGTTTATAATGTAGTATACCTTATTTACGGTGTCGTTAACAGCGCCACAATTGGATTCTTCTTTTTGTTTCGATTTGTGTAGACGAAGAAGATTAAAAAATACTTGTTCCCCAATAAAGAGAACTCCGAGTACCTCGAGGACTCGGAGTGTTCGATTTCCAAATAACATCATCAGATTGTTCATTCCGTTGGCTGCAATGTAAACAGTCATGTCGCGAACATACAGTAGCTTATTAACATCATGCCAATAACTTTGGGAAAACCAAAGCAAATTAACAATTATCTGCGGTACAAATCTAAGACTTATATAAGAATGAAACTTATTACTCTAGAATTGCAGCGCAATGTTTTTTTTACTAGTCTACGAATTCAAACATTTTTTTTTGTTAAAAGATTTTGCTAAAAGATTATTGTAGACGCCATGTTCTAGCCTTCTAGAATAAAAGTCTAGCAGTTGAAAAATTATCGTGTATCTAACATTTATTTGTTATAGTAAAGCACGGTAGGCAAAGTACCTCAATGTGCGTGTATTCGGAAAGATTCAGAAGTTACTCACCGAAATACGAAGACATCTTTTTTTTTTTGCAAAAGTGACTTATTTCGGTAGTGCTTCTCCTCATCAACCCTCTTCGAATGGCTGCTTTTTGTATAATAATTGCTTTATATAATGGCAACGAGTTCTTGGAATTCGCAAGAATATCACGTTTGCAGCAAAGGTCATAACATCATTTAAAATTTGAATATTGATCCCATTTGAAGGCCGTTAAATGCGCAATTTTGGTAGCAGTCAGTTGGTACATCATTGTTGACACAGAAAATAATTCAGAAAATAACTACGTAATGAAACGTCCTATAACCTTGAATAAAACTATTGCCCACTGTTAGCTTCAACAGAGGGCGCCCTAAACAAATTATGCTTTTGCTCTTAATTATTCAAAGCTGTTGGCAATTAATGCATTGACTGAAGCATTTTAAAATTCACATTTAGGCGCCATTTCGGTATACATGTATGTAGTATAACCGTACCCAATAACGTCCATTATGCTGTAGATGGTGCTGATATCCACATGCGCAGTACATGTACTGTATACGCAGTGATAATTACAGGAACACTGCATTGTAGTTAATTACTAAAATCTCTAATTTCTAACTCAGTACCTTGCAGCATTTATTCATAATTATCGCTTTTCCTCTACATGTCCGCTTATCCACAAGTACTTTTCCTTACAGTGCCTCCTCGACCATTTTGAGAGTAGTGACACATACTGTGCAATTTTCACAATAATTTTAACATCATTTAATAAATTCAATATCATCCTATCATCATACATGTAAATCAATCAATTTAAACCAAAGTTAAGCGAAATAGCCATTTACAAACTTCAATAAATTAACACTCATAAGCAACACAAAACAAGTACAATAAAAAATCTTAACATTCGTTCGAACGCATAGCAGAAAAGCTCGCGGGATATACAGGTTGCTTCACATAATTATTACCACAAAAACAGTTGTTAATGCTCAAGTTACAAAATTTCTATTACAGTTTTAATGAAAATCGAATCGTTCTTGAGGTATCTGGGCTGTGCCACACTTGCCTGGTTCACAAATTCAGAAAAGCCAGAATCCAGCACTGTATCACTGAACTGGCAACATTCGTTCATTTCGCATAAGTGAATTTTTGGTACAGAATCCGATTGATCCATCAAGAAGAAGGCCACCTTGCCCCTGAACGGAGATGGGAGCACATTGTCGTGTTCCCCCAATAAGAACTGCACGAAAATCGACATGTAATCACCTTCGACCCCCGCGCTACCGTTCAAAAACAACTCGACCTGGACATTGTATCCGGTCTGGCTCGTTCTAAAAGGCTGGCTGATCAACCTGGGTTTGCTCCCATCTATCTCTTCCAGCTTCCTTTTGGAATAGTTATCTATTTTCCAGTACAGGGTTCCGTTGTTGGAAGCTAGGTGTCTGCCAACCAATTCGAGGGGCTCCAACACTACCTTGATCAAAACCTGGTCGTTTTTATGATACTTTCCATCAACAACCAACAAGTGCAAGGAACATAAGAGCAAGCAATTGAAATGTTCTCGCATCGCGTCCGTCGTGGTATTCATTCTGAAGTATGGACGGTCGACCAATTCTATGTTTTCTTTCACCGAATCATCGCTCTGGTCCAACAGAACATATTTTCTGTAATGTAAAAATGGCGAAGTGGCGACATCGGCATTTGGCATCATGTGCGAGTCATCGATGACTTCCAGGTTGACGACAACGTCTTCTCTTACTGAGTTGATTCTGAGAATCGGCTTCACTTGCAACCCATTCGCATTTACGTTGAAGTATTCCAAGCTCACGATGTTGACAGAGTCTGGCTGCATCAGGCTCTGCAGCTTGTTCTGAAATCCAGATATTTTCCAGAGGAAAACGATCGGATGCACGTCAGGCAAATCGTCTGTTAAAAATTGGTACATAGAAACATATCAATAATTTTAATTAAAAGGACCTGGACATGTCATGAATCCAGATATTTTCCAGAGGAAAACGATCGGATGCACGTCAGGCAAATCGTCTGTTAAAAAATTGGTACATAGAAATATATCAATCATTTTAATTAAAAGGACCTGGACATGTCATGAAACTTCGATAAGTTCAAATATTATGTCATTGTCTTCCGGCCATCGTTGGATTTTGGGATAAAATCCATATTTTTTGATGGCTTTGCTAATAATTTAGTCTTCTGAGTTCTGATCTCATGTTATTCAAAAATATATTTGTTCAGTCAATGATTACATCATCATTAGCAATGTCACTGACTAATACTGACTAATGATGACATGGAAATGATGTTCCCTAAACAAGATACCATTTGGACGTCTTAACTTTAACTAATATCGTTATGTTTTTACACAGTTTATAACTATGAAAGCTACATTGTTGATGGTGTTATTTAAAATAGATCACTCTGAAAATGGGAAGTTCCATCATTTTAACAAACAACATTCTAGCATATGAAAAGTGCCCATAAATAAAGACCTTTTATGTTATTATAAAATTTAACATTTCATCGAAGAGGATGATATGTTATCATAAAAACTGATTGAAAATACCGAGTTTACAAGGTACACTCAACTAGCACTTTTGCATTTATGACGTATTGGCTGCCCAGATATACATGTAGGTGTTATAATCTAGTTTTGGTGTTGTTCCATGAGAACAGAGTAAGATCTGAACGGAGTTCCGAGTATTTGATTTCTTAATTAAACATTTGTGAATTGCCCAAATTTAAAATAGAAAACCGTGAGTGCACAGACTGTGAGAATGTGGTCATGAAAAAATTGAGTTTTTCGACCCCGACAAGATCCATAGTTCCTACCTTCTTGTTGATATCTCAAAACTTGCAGTTCATGTTCATGTTTGGAGACAGAGCCGATTTCAAAGTCTGCTTGATGATTATACAGCCCCTGCAACCGTCTTTCAAGACTGATAGTTATTTCTGTGTGCTTGTTTTTCAAGGTACTTAATTCTACGACCAATGAGTCTCTAATGCTTTCAATCGTCTTGGAATTTTCGTCGTGCATCTTTTTGTTTGCAGCTTCACCCACACCTATAACTTCCTTTAGATGCCCGATTTTAGCCTCTAGTATTTCCAATGATTTACATGTAGATTGCACCTCTTCTGTTGATGGCTGAACCTCTTCTGTTGATAGCTGAAAAATAAATTTTGGCATGCAAACAATACTTTAATGACCATGATTTCAAATTTCGACAATTTACCTCTTGCGGCTGTCTGTAATGAAATGCCGTTAACTCTCTGACAACTTGATCACATATCTCAATTAATCTTTCTCCCATATTTATTTGTTCAATCTTTACTAATTGAAGCGTTTCCAAATTTTGCAATGCTTCACCATCATTTTGTTGGCAATTCGACAGCAACGATTTTATTTCTTCTTTGAGCCGAATAACGCTTTCCACCTTGAAAAGTTAAAGTTGATTATGAAAATATCGACGCTTTAGCTTTCTAACAATGAATACAAAATTTTGCATGAAAGTAGTATGTAGAATTTCTATTTTCTCACTCAGACGAACAATAAATATGACATGTACATGTAATCATATATCAAACTTGGGATAAATTATTTGAATATTTACCTGTTGCTTGACATCGGCAGCATGATGATGGCCTCTTAGATAAAATTTGTCTCTGATAATTGTCAATATGTCTATTCCAAAAATATTCGCCAGATCAAAAATAAGCCATGCAATAAATAATGTCCCCAGCAGCTCGATAACAAATTGTAACAAAACGCTGATCATCCTTGATTAATCGAAGAATGGGGCTTTCCTCAACCAAAATAATAGAATTCAGCCTATTTGGAATCTTTAAATTCGGAACAGTACAAATAAGAATGCTGCTGTTGTCTTTGTGTCACAGATTCAGAAGAAATTGTGCATCCACTCGGAATCTGACAAAGCGAGATAATGGTTGGCAAAATTTCAAAACAAAGCTCATATTGGTTTCAACCAAAATCACAAAGCGTTTATTGGTCAAGATTCAATTCTCAATTTACTGCATGACCGTTCAACATGCAATTATCTGACATACCTTCTATAACTATTTGAATAAAGCAATGAATAATTCGAAATTATTTTCCTGTTTGGTGACGTCATTGAGCAGTGGTTGGCCAAATTTGATGTTTGGCAATGAAGCTCGGAATGTTATTTTAATTTTGAGATCGACTTGCATAATCGAATTTAAAAACTGTAATCTCATTTACAAAATTGTCACACTCGTTTTTATCAAAAGTGAATTATTTTTCAAGTATCTGGGGTCTTGAGCTGTGTAATGTGAAACAAATTTGGTAGAACCCCAATGAAACTCACTCGAAGCAGAAAAATTAAACTCCTTCTCCTTGACTGCATCAGTTTTTGTGCCAGAATCTGACTGATCAAGTAAACAAAACTTGAGTTTGCCATGAAACGGCAATGGAAGAAATTCGTCGTGTTCTCCCAAAACGAAATACACAAATATCGAGATGAATTTTCCCCTGGTATCGAAATGCCCATTTAAGTACAGTTCAACGTACATCGTGTACCCTGAGTGACAGGTTTTGAATGGTCTACTCATTAAATTCCACCTGAGCCCATTAATTTCATCCTGTTTCTTTCGCGTATAATTGGTAATTTTCCACAGCAAGACGCCATCATTTGACACTATTTGCTTCCACAGATAAGCAATAGGCTCCATAATTATTTTAATTAGGATCTGATCATCGTTGATGTACTTGTTATATCATCTTTCAACAGGCTGATGGGCAATACCTGAGTGCAGTAAAATGTTGGAAGAAGCATATCCTCGGCAGAGTTCATTCTAAACAGCGGACGGTTGGATATTTCGACATTTTCTTTTCCCACAGCCTCACTTTGGTCCAGCAGAATGAATTTTCTCGTATGCAAATAAGGCGTTGAACAGACAGTAGCATCCGTAAATTCGAGATCGATGCGAAAGCAATCCCAAGGGTTTTGCCCGCAAAGTACAGGTTTAAATTTAAACCCATTAGGGGAACTGAAGTATTCTTCTCTTTGAAAAGTAAATTCTTCATTTTGTACGAAGTCTCGTAACTTTTCCTGAATTTTTGAGATTGTCCAGAGAAAAACCATAGGACGCCCATAGTCATGATCGTCTGTGAAAGATCAAGTCAAAGTTAGATAAAATTTTAAAGCCACAGATTCTGTGCCACATTCTCTCTATCAGAAATTGTTTCAGTTTAGGCAATAATAGGAATGTCTATGATGTATTGTCTAAGTTTAAACTACCTTGGTGCCGAAATTGCAACTCTCCCATTTCGGTTTCCAGTACTTCTAGATTTCTTCTTTGCAGCGTTTCAATGGTTTGACGGTTTTTAAGTTCCTTGCATAACACACTTCAATTAGTACCGTGCATAATATTAAAATATCGGAATTTTATGCCTGATGGAATTTCTTACTTGATATTCAGCCTGCAGTTCTTCATTCTGCCTTTTACTTTCCTCTTGTATCTCTTGAATTGCCTTTTCATTGTTCCATGGTAAAATTATGGAATATAACATTAGAATATAACACGAATTAACGCAATTTTGAAAATAAAGCGGAGGTGATACGGCCATCACATTCTAAATGTATGCACTTAATTTCAGTAATGATTTGTTTAGTATTGTAAACTTCGTTTCAAGTTTATGAAGTTGTTATGATGTTGTTCTAAAAGTGTGTCCTTTTAAGATAGTTTCCTGGACACGAATTTCAGGTATTACACGTATGTTGTAAGATTTTATAGACAAAAATTATAAATATGTGCTACCTTCTTCAAAGTGGCAACGTGCGACGATATGTCCTCTCTGAGGGAATCACTTATTTCTTCATTATTCTTCTCAACCTGTACTTTGACTGCTGTTTCATTCGTCTTCAGGGCGTCTTTAAGTTGCGTTACTTCTGTTCGTATTAGTTCGGTCGCTACTTTATTATGAATTTCGTCTTCAGTGAGCTAAATTTGAAAATATTAGCATTAAAACAATAATCTATTGGTATTTTTTTTCAAGCAGATGAAATCGACCTTTTTTAAAATAAAAGCTTGCGAGTCCCTTATATCTCTATTGTTGTTCTCTTGCAGTTTCTTGGTTTCTTTTTCGCATTCCATTTGCGCCTCCTTAAGATGCATGATTTCTGTTCGCAATAGTTCAATTTCTTCTTTGTTGCGCTGCTCATTTTCTGTCAACTATAACGTTTACGATACCAAAGGGGATGTATATTGTTATGTATATTATTGATGTATATTGTATACCGTTATGTATATTGTTAACACAAATAACACTATTCTATGTACAGTAGTTCTGCAGATTTTATTTCATGGTTGGATGGATGCTCAAATCAAAGCAATTAGAAAACGTTCACATTTTTTGCTTTTTTGTAAACTAGGTTTATTCTTAATTATGAAATTTACCTCCATTAAAATTTTAGCTTGTGATTTCTTTATGGTTCTATTCGTCTCCAGAAGTGCTTTGCCTGCTTTATCAATTTTGGTAAAGCTATCTTTAAGTTGCAATATTTCCGTTTGAATTAAGTTAGTGGTTTCTTTATCATCAGCCAACTAAAATGAAGATATCATGGCATTATCAATAAACGATAATTAAGTTCTTGTAGGAAGAAACATAAAATTGGGAAACTATTTACCTTTTTAAAAATAGATTCCTTAACCTTTTGGACTTCATCACCCAGCTATAACCAAATATCAACAAACCATAATCAGCGCCATGAATAGTTTTATTAAACAACGCATTTTGCTTTCGTACCTGTTTAAGAGCTGCTGCAACTAGATCTTCTTTATATAATTTTGGCAAAATCTTTTTGTGTGCAAATTTGCAACCACAAATGTGCTCCTGTTTTAAAATATGTACATATATTTAACGGTGTTACACACTTCAACAAAGTGATGATACAGTTGAACGTTCTGCAATGGAATTTTACAGAACATGTCTATGCAAGTACAGAGGCAAAGCTTTACCTGAAAATGTCTCAACTCAACCATTTCTTTGCATCCATTCATCTTGAATTTACAGTCCACCAATGCTCTTTCAAATTTCGCATCTTTCGTATTCTGGAGAGGATTATCTTAACTATTTAATACTAGTGGTAAAGTCCGTTTTGAAAACGATGTATGATAAATATACATTGAGCTCACCGATTCAATTATTACGTTACAAACCGGACAAGGCTGCATGTGTAATTTGAGATAGCAAGTAACACAGAAAAGATTTCCGCAATTGGCAAAGCAGTGGTCAGAAGCCAAGTTTTTACAAGAACAACAGCGGTAATCCTTCCACTGATCATGTTCATCAAACGATGCTAACTCATCGGAATTATTTTGGAAACCATTCGTGGATTCGCCTATACGACACGAAATAACGCAAAATATTGAAGTATCGTAGTTCATAAAGAAATTAATGAAATAAAATAGTAAACAACTTACTATCATGACGACTAAACGTTTTGGATTTGGCCATTTTAAGTACATCACAAGAGTAGCTACACAAGTGCTACAACCGTCTTAACGACTACTCATCTAGATAACCCAAACATCCGAATATGTTAAATATGGCATTATATTTGACTACAGGTGTAATTTGTTTGTGTTGTGAAAATGGTTGGGGCATGTGTGCGGTGTAGGCTTTTTTGCGCAAACTTTGACTGAATAAATAACTACAATTTTAGAATGTTATCTGCAATGGAAACTGATAACGTGTTAGGGCTGGGGTAATGTAAACGTGCTTAGAACCAAATTGAGTGATAGTGACAGCATACATGTATGTACAGTACACGTATTTCAACCCTTTTATTCGACAGTAAACTAAATACATAAATAAGCACATGCATAAAATGTTGATGTAAAAACTTGAATCAGACAAACGAATTGTAATAAAACAAAGTTGACGACGATTTCTTCCAGAGAAATTGATGCACTGTAATTCATGGTGAAAGGCAAAATAGATTGACATCCTGCAACTGCTGGTGTCATGTTAACTTTATGGACGCATTCAATAACAATTATGAAGATATTAAGGGAAAATGTCAAATTCTGCGTGAGAAAATCATTTCTTTTGACGAAATTTATATGAAATTGTGAATTTATTTAACCATTTGAGGAAGATGGGCTTCGTGAAAATGTCATCCTGTATCAATTTCTCAGACCATTGCAAGTGAAATATTACCGTGCAATGAAACGGCAATGAAACTGCAATGATAGTTTCTTACATGTTTACAACACCCTGTAATATGATGACATACTGTTATCTACATTGTACATAATTGTATGGAAGATAGCGTTGCTGCTTTTTATTATAAGTCATCTCCACTACTACAAGTACATTCTACACATTTTTATCCTGATCTTAACGACAATAACGTTATTCACCATGCACTATTCATGTAGGGAAAGAGCATTCGAGTCATTCATTTACCTAATTACTTTTCTCACCGTAAAATGAGGATACGAATGGTTAAGTGAAACAGGCTTAAGTGAGATAAGCTATGGGCTATCTTATCAATCTCAAGCAAACCCTATGTAGCTGTATATCGTACGTTTCAGATACTCTCAAAATTTGTTTTTTTCATGTGTACATGGATGGCATATGAAATAGACAAATGTCAGATTTCCATTTTTTTTAAGCGCTTTCTATTATTCATCTTCAACATGTGGACAGTATATCTCAACAGTATATTCAACATCTGGACAGTATATCTGTATATGCACGAGTTCGTGGGCATTTAAAGTTATCTCTATCGGTGCAGTCTTGATGACACAAAATTATCTTTTACAGATATTCTCGTACACACTGAGATTAGATAAACAGAATGCAATAAGTTGCTACAGATATATTGACACAATATACTTTCGGTTCTAAAATATTTGTACGAACATGAAACTATGCCAGATTTTATGCCTCTTATAAACAAGGTAAGCTTCCGTCGTCAACGTTTTACTAAGCAAAATTTAAACATAAACGTTTTTCAATTCATATAATAAAAAGCAAATATTTTTGATTATAGCTTAGCATCCTCCTCTAGAATTACTTCGTGTACCATGAGAAATCCTTTATCTTACTAGATCGACACGAGTTTATTACAAATAAAAGGAGAATATTTTAGAATGTAAGACTTGGTCAATTAAATGCAATTAAGTAGAGCATAATTTTAACACGAATACAAAGTTGTAATTGTTAACTTTTACGTTTCATGAATACAGCGTAACTGACAAGACGAAGTCATGGATGAAGAAAATCTTGTTCGTCCATCATTTGGTGAAAAACATTCCCTTGGAATCTTTTATGAAGCCAGAAGTGACACATTCGTCAATTCGACAATTCTCGACTCCTCCATGCCGGAAAATGTTATCATCACAGAAGATACACACTACAAAGTCTGTAAAATATTAACAAATGACAGCTGGGCAGCCAGGTTTTCTGCATTAGAAATTCCCATAGATGCACGTCTTAGTCTTCTGAGCAGAATTGTCAATTCTGATGGAATTGGAAAATGCTTTGATACTGCCCAGAAGAAAAAAGCAGAGGGATTCAAGCTTTGGCTGATTTACCAGATCAACACATATACAGAATATGTTGACATTTTCAGTGATGAAATCCGACCGTTTATTTTGTCCGATGCTTTAGACCAATGCAATGCCACGCATATTGTTGCGAAGACAAAATGGGGTTCAAACACCGTTGTCGCTATTGATGTTGCTGCTCAAACTGGTATCGCACCAGGTGATTCTTCTAAGAACTTGGAAAGTTTTTTGAACGACTTAGGCCTCATGTTAACTAATGACCATTTTGACGCCGAGAACAGTATTTCAAATACGTCCTTTGAGCAAATAGTGATTACTTTGAATTCAGACATCTATTCTGATGAAAAGGTGTTTACCACATTTGCAGAACTGAAAAACGAACTAAAAGCATTACCTGACCTAACATCCGAATTAAACAACGGCAAGGGAAACCTTCTGTCATACGAAATGATCCCCCTTACCACATTAGTAGAAAAGCTAAATCTGAATGTCACTGATATTAGTCCTTTCTACAGCATCAGTGAGGAAATCACATCACAGTTTGTGCAGATGTTTGACGACATTTTACTGCTCAAGACACAGGTAAACGACATCAACACTCAACTGAAGCAACACGAGCTTTGCATTTCAAAAGCAGACAAGGAATCCATCACCACGCTGGAAGCAAATCTTGCGTCCATCGAAACAATGTTCCAGCAAGATTTAGCAAAAAATGTTGTCAAAGTCCGAGCAGGCGAAGCTGATC
This sequence comes from Cylindroiulus punctatus, assembly GCA_034695085.1. Lineage (NCBI taxonomy): Eukaryota > Metazoa > Arthropoda > Diplopoda > Julida > Julidae > Cylindroiulus > Cylindroiulus punctatus. The sequence continues at coordinate 6,955 of JAQFYZ010000532.1, read as the reverse complement.
TGAGCGAACTGGAAGCTCTTCTTGATGAGTTAAAAAATCAGAGAGACTCCTTGGAGAACTTGGTGAAAAAATGTCAGAAGGACATCGAGAGAAGCAAAGTCAAACTTGCGTTCATGGCAATTCTAAGATCAAAGAACGTATCTTTCATTTGCTCAACGGAGGACTTTGACAACCTTCTTCTTCAAGATGCAGACAGAAGTACCTACTTGCTCATTTACAACACAACAGCAGCACTTGAGGACAGTCAGAACTGGACGAGTCAACTGAACACCTTCATTAACCTCATCGATTTAAACAAATCTGGTGAGAACGTAGGATTCGCTTACCTCGACAACGATGTTTTGGACAATCCCGAATTGACAGCCATCGCCATACATCATGTGAAGGGCAATGCAACGATATCGAGGGACGTGCAAGCAGAAGTCCAGACCACATCTCAATTGTGCCTGGCCTTCAGCCCCAACATCGACCCCCAAATTAAAAAATCCACGAAGCGTGGCAATGTCCGCTTGAAGTGCCCAAGGTCATTTCGAAGCCATGACCCATGCTCTGATGAAACCCACCTCTGGCAATGCAAGGTATGCCATGACGTTCTCCAGTACGGATTTGATGGTCACTTCTACTGCACCTGTGGCGGTGCTCCATGCACTGAGTACGAGTTCAAGTGCAAGGACACTTCGAAACACACGCTTCAGTACATCGGGTTCCGCGAGCTGGAGCATCTTCGAGCCATGGTGAACGAAATCCAACCTTACGCAGAGTTGAACATCGTCATCCTTGGCGAGACAGGCGTGGGCAAATCCACGTGGATAAACGGTTTTGCCAACTACCTAACTTACGACACCCTGGGCATGGCGCTGGGTGACGAGCCACTGTGTCTGATTCCAACCTCTTTCACGATGCGAGACAAGAAAAAAGGAAAGTCTGTAGTCATCGAAATGGGGGAAAAGAGCAAGAACGAAACCGGTGGCAAAGGCCAGTCCTCGACCCAGATGCCAACGTCTTACATCTTCTTCGTCAACGACACCAGAGTGTGCCTCATCGACACCCCAGGCATAGGCGACACCAGGGGCATCGAGCAGGACCGAATCAACTTCGAGAACATCATGTCCCACTTGGCATTCTTCAACCAAATCCACGGCATCTGCATCTTGCTTAAGCCGAACAGCGCCAGGCTTAGCGTCATGTTCCAGTTCTGCATCCAAGAGTTGCTCAGCCATCTTCACAAGGACGCCTGCAGGAATATCGTCTTCGTGTTCACCAATGCCCGCAACACGTTCTACTCGGCCGGTGACACGTTCCCACTGCTGGAGGCGCTTCTGGAGGAAAAGATCAAAGGCGCCATCAGGCTGGACGAGAACACGGAATACTACATGGACAACGAGTCGGTTCGCTTCCTGGCGGCCAAGAGGGCTGGGGTCGAGTTCGCTGATGACGAGTTTGACATTTACGCTAAAAGCTGGGAGAAGGCTGTTGCTGAAAACAGGCGATTGATGGAATACATCTCAACATTGCCTCCTCACCAGATCAGCAACACGCGTTCCCTGAACGAGGCCAGAAGAATGATCTTGGAACTGACCAAGCCCTTGGCTGAGATAAGCAACAACATCCAGGACAACATCCTCGTGATCAAGCGCAAGAAGGCCGAGATAGAGGCCATGGACAAGAACAAGGAGGACTTATTCGAAAAACTATATATTCCTCACATCGACCTGGAATCGCAGGCAATTCCGCATCCGAGGACAGTCTGCACCAGCAAGTCCTGCATCGACGTCTTCAAGGGAGAAAACGGGGTCGAGATACACGACTACAAGACGTGGTGCCACAAGCACTGCAGGTTGAGGAACGTGGTCGTTCAGCAATATCCCGTTCCAGAATTGCAGCGCTGCTCAGTGATGGATGTGCATGGAAAGTGTGAACACTGCGGATGCATGTGGTTCTCGCACATGCACATAACGTTCGCCACCAAGCAGGTGACCACCAAAATCATCGACAAGAACGTGGAACAGAAAATCAAATCCGAGTCGGATGCAATTAGTGCGGTGAGCAAGTTTATCCAGGATGCGGATGACCGCCTGAAGAAGTTCAACGAAGAACAACATAAGATCAACGCCACCGCCGCCATGTTCGGCAACTTTTTAAGGTCCAATGCCATCACCCCGTACAACGATGCAACAGCCAACTATTTGAGCTATGAAATCCTGATCGAAGAAGGTCTTGTTGGGAAAGGTAGTGGCAGTATGAGGCTCTCCTGTCTTCGGGACTTGCTCGATAAGTATAACAAGGAAGTGGAAATACTGGAAGAATCCATGAAGAATGGCCAACAAGCCAAAGCGTTCTCCAGCGAAAAAATTCAGCAACTTATCGAAGAGCTCTACAACTTACCAATCAGTGGGAAAATGCTGAAAGACATGATGACTGTGGCTGGGAAAGCAAATGCCAGTATGGTCGAAGAGCATGCCGTCGTCCTCGAAGGTGGTTCCAAAAAAGGAAAGCGCACTGGCAAATTGGGCAAAGCGATTACTGTTGCGAAATCCTGGTATGATAACATGCGCAACAAATTCTTGCCAGCAGCTAAGTAGAATGAAATTCAAAATCAAGAATGTTCTAGGAAAAGTGTCACGTTTCCATTAATTTATCGGCTGTTTGTTTGTAGGCCTACTATGAATGTACACATGAATGTTTGCGAATTTTTTAAAGCGAAATGGAATTGTAACAAAAAATATTATTTCTCAAGCAATTTCAAATGTCTACACTATGCTGTCCTACTGTCATTTAGTATAATAAAAATCGGACATGTTACACAAAATTGCGCGAAATATAAGCACAAATGTATTTAAACTTTTAAAAAATAAGTCTGTAGTTCCTGATTGCATCCTTATTTACAGTATGTTAATTACATTGCTGATAATGGAAATAAATGTGATTATCGTTATCAATGCTTAAATTGTTAATTGTAGGAACATACGCCATCTGAATAAACACGTATTAGCTGAGTCAGCCAAAATGGTTAAAAATAATTTTGAAGAGTTATGCGAGCGACAACATCTCTGCATATTTTCGTTCAATTTTTATACAAATATTACTTCAAATTGAAACGGGTAAAAAAGGCATTAACTAAACAATTTTTTCCACAATACTTTCCGCGGATTGACGGCAAGCATTTGCATTTCCCACAATCACAGATACCATGCCCGAGCACACACCCTGTTCAGATATTGATAAACGTGGAATAAACGTCAACATGATATCTTGAATTATCTCAATTTTTTTTATTATTTTCAAACATCAACGTTGAAATCGAAACAACCTAACAAAAATACACTTCAACATACCATATTTGGTTATATACAGTAGTCGTAATCGAGGGACACTCACGAGGTATTCTTTGATATCATGCATGTATATCCATGAGTCGTAAATTCAAGATGGCGGCTGTAAGATAGTGCAAACGTCCATACATGTATATCTAAAAGTTGTATGACTTGACTGTGTACGTACGCATTTGGTGAAATTCATCATTTTTATCTTTATTGCAGCTGTCGGCGCCATTCTAGACGAAATTTCTTCCGATTATCAAATATAATTTCCCAAAAAGGTAGGCCAGGTGTGGTTCATAAAATACCGAGCTCATGTAACTAAATGTCGTTGCACAGAAAGCACGACCATGATATACATGGCAATAGAGGTCAGAAGTAACTTTGTACAATGAATATGGCTGCAACCATATTTCCGATATTGCTCTCGCACAATTCTTCAACAGTCTTATAACAAATGTTTAAAGCAATTAAAATCCTATATAACCAAATCGACTAACGTTTGCTGATTTACTCAAAACTGAGCCATCAGCAACGTCATTAGTTTGTTCACCATGGTCATTGTGCTATGAAACTTCAAGAAAATACTCTTATAATTACGATTAAGATACATGTATCTGCTGTACGTTCATTAAAAGTTTAAAAATGTAGGAATTTTCTAAAAACTGGTAAAATATTGCTTATAATTGAATTTAGAAACCATAAATGTGATGAGGTAGAAATTGAATTTGATGATTATGCTGTGTGTAATATGGCGTAATAGTATCAATGCAAACTTACATTTCATAGCCACAGCCCATCGACAACTAGGGACCAATATCAACTTACAATCCATGCATGCAAGTGTATGTATGCATTCCACGAGAATTCAGTACACCAACATGAACATTATCATTTTAAATGTGTGACAATGGACCTAAGCAAAACTCTGTGTGGTACGTTTTCCTTTTCGGTTTTGATGTGGCTACATAAGTATATCATTGGTATATAATGAGGCAACCTTTTTCAAAATCTAAAAGGCATTTTATCGAAATATGCATTACGGGAACATCAATGTTTACAACATATTCCAGCGCATTACATTTTCGGGGAATACCGACTTTGACGTCAATGCCTTCATTAAATCTTTCAACACTGGCGAACATGTAAGCGAAGACTGGTTGGTGTTACAGTGACGTTGACGTGCTATTGATGCGAATTAGCAAATGGAATATCTATTGAATCAATACCATTCACGAAAGTATGCACATAAATAATCATAAATAATTTTACAGCTTTAATGAACTACGCCTAATTTATTTTTACTGATAATAATGTAATGCCAACATGCATATTTATCGAATTACATGTAAATGATGTAACCCTGGACATTGTACAGCTTACATTGTACTACGTCATATTAGATTAGAGTTACTCAAACAATTTCCACAACGTCATACCTAGCTATTAATCTGACTTGCTGTCACAAACCTCATGTGCTCATAAAAAAGCTTTGACTGCCATTGGAAAACTTCGTAAAAAATGCGGATATAGCAGACCAGAGAGATCACCTTCAACGTCCCCTGCATGGTTGGACCATGTCTTGTATTGGTCAAATGTCTGGCAGCGTCCCCTATCTTCAGGGAAATGCACAAGAATGGATATGTGTTTTAGTGTTGATTTGTACTCAACCATCACTGACCTTGTTCCCGTATATGGAAATAAATGCTTCATTATTATTATTATCATTTTAACGAATCAAGCAAGTGTGAACATCTTTCTTTATTTACGTTTAATTATGGTACAAATATTATTTCAACTTAAAACGGCTGAATCTCTTAGTAATCCTGTCGCCAAGTCTTCCAAACATTGGATTGCTGAATCTCTGCATGGGTTTGCGGAATAGTGGATTTTCATTCTATCGATAAACATTCGATCATTTATGCTATAGGTTGCATTCAACTATGCTAACAAATTATGTTCCGGTAAAAAAAATCAAATACCTTTGCCCATTTCACATTAGCACATTCCATTATAAATTTCTCATATTCTCTCGCATCTTTGATCCAAGTAACAATCTTCCAAATGATCAGCATGACAATGCCAATGAACAATGTGATACCGACAACACTACCAATAACCATAAATAGGTCCAAAGGCTTTGGGCACACTGAAAATGTATATATACATTTATAATGTAACACGCAAATGCTGAAACTGCATGTTGCAACTCGAGGTAATTGACATGTGACATGAGAGTAATATTCGAAGTCTACGTAGATGATTAGGGAAAATATGCTCCAGCGGTTAGTATTCCTTGTTTGTACTAATTTATCTAATTTCGATGAAGCAATACTCAGTGCAGTCTCACATATCAACTTTGTGGTAACAAGAATGTAACGAGAATGGATTAAGATTTTTCGTTACCTGTCATCCTTTGAACTGTTAACAATGGGATTGCATCGCTTCCGGTACTGATATAACTGAATAAGAAGTTACAACCAGTGGCGTCTTTAAACTCACATTTATGTTCCCCTTGTTTTGGTTCTGAAACAAACAGGCTTTCAGCAAAGATTTTCAATTACATGCATGTAATTTCGCTAAATCTCATTTACCTCCCAATATGGTAACCATTTCGACCGAAAATGTAGAATTGCAATCGATGCATTCCGATTGATCCTCTATGTTTTTCGGAAAACCCAAGCACTCTGCACATTTCCGATACTTGTTGCATTTACCTCCAGGGGTCTGCAATTTCAAAATTAGTAAAATGTGAAGGGCCACTCAGACTCGTTAAGATGTTTGGTAAGTTACATGTGCATGCGTCAAACAGAATATGTATACAATTGTATGAAAAATGTGTGGTCGTAAAACTTCTGCTATTTTTTGTTTCGGTTCTATATGTGATAATCGAATAAATCAAATCATTTGATTTTCAACGTTGCTGCGGAAGATGCGGTGGGTTTAAGTTTCGGAACAGTCCCTTTTATTATTTTGTCGATGAGTAAAATTTGCAAAAACATGCATCTACAAACCAAATTTTCTTCGCAAAACTTTCCACCAAATGATGGCAAACATTGGCATTTCCCACAATCACAGGTGCCCTGCTCGGAGCACACACCCTGTTCAAAAATTGATAAACGTATAATCAATGTCAACATGATATATCGTATCCTGAAATATAGCAACATTTTTTATTTTCAAAGACCAAAGTATCTACCTTGTGATGTTTGAAAACGAAACTACCGAGTAAAAATGCATTCAACATACCATATTTGGTCCGACACAGTAGTCATCAGTTGTAGGACACTCACAAGCTATTCCTTGATATCCGGGGTAACAGTTACACCGACCACAATTACATTCTCCATTACCTTAGCAGCAAAACACACAAAAATGATCATTTTTAAGCTTACATGTGTTTGTGTCTCTATTTCCTTTTTTGTGTTTTAGAGTGTTTTTTAGTTTATCCTATCTCACGTAAGCTAAAATTTAACATTTCTATTAACCCTTATTTGATCACTGCTATCTTACAATTGCACGTGAAAATGACTTTCTCTTTATATCTATAGTAAAACCAAAAAGTGATGGAACTGAAGTCAACCAATCAGAGAGATGTGGCTTGTCGATTAACGCTTCCATGTTTCTTCAGTCGGTGA
>JAQFYZ010000531.1:0-39912 GCA_034695085.1 Cylindroiulus punctatus | reverse complement strand
CCCCAACTAAGGGGCAATTACTGCTAACCTACGAGCATTTGGGATGCCCCAACTAAGGGGCAATCACTGCTAACCTATGAGCATTTGGGATGCCCCAACTAAGGGGCAATCACTGCTAACCTACGAGCATTTGGGATGCCCCAACTAAGGGGCAATCACTGCTAACCTATGAGCATTTGGCATGCCCCAACTGAGGGGCAATCACTGCTAACTTATGAGCATTTGGGATGCCCCAACTAAGGGGCAATCACTGCTAACCTACGAGCATTTGGGATGCCCCAACTATGGGGCAATCACTGCAAACCTACGAGCATTTGGGATGCCCCAACTAACGGGTAATTACTGCTAACCTACGAGCATTTGGGATGCCCTAACTAAGGGGTAATTACAGCAAGCTAACGAGTTAGCCAACAAGCCTGCTGGTACTCCTTGTGAACCAAATACTTTAAACTATTAGTACATGTATTGCATCATTTGCAGCACTGTTTTCAAAAACATTTTGCCCATGTCGATGTCTTAAAAAGCTTGCTTTGGTTTGATCAAGATCCCCCAAAGCCATGCAGTTTCGAAAAAAATCTTGCCCTAATTTAATCATTTTGGTCGATGATTATGAGACAACCCTGTAGAACGACGTGTTTCAAATTAACACGAAGATCCAAATACAGGATATTCCAAGATTTGGTATGTGGCAGTCCAAATCTACCAAACACCCTAAATTACTTTAACATGTACATTTTTAACGTTTATAAAGAAGATCCGGACCTCCAAGCCCACCCTATGCTGTGTCCACATTTTCCCCAGTACTTTTAAAGTCACATAGTCCTTTTAAATAACAAAACGATTACGATAACAGTTGAAATAATCGGTTTGTAATGATTTTTTAATTCCTTCGAAAGCTCTTAATCCATTATCTGATACGTTAACCTTCCGACACCTTATCCAGCACTGCCCTTATCAGGAGTGCCACCAAGCCAAGGAGTGCACCAGGATCCAGATTTGGACTATGTCGCCATCAACATCCAAAACCATTACTAAAACTAAAACTTTCCACTATTTTTCCACTATTTTGGGACCGATCTATATACAGGTGTATATAAAGAGACAACCTGTTACCTGTGACCTTGGTCTAATTGATTGGAGTGCCAAGGGCAGCTTGAGGCTTGTTTGGAAGATTTGGTCATCCTATCAGGATTGTTAGGGTTGTGTTGCACAATGTCATGGCCGGGCTTAGGAATGTGTACTTGGGCATTGTAGTGCGGTGTTGGCTCATAAATAGGTAAATTCCAGTAATTAGAGGAATGTGACCTCATTAGAAGTGGTGCATTGTGGGGGGGAGACTGTCTAGCTGGGAGTGTTTTGGTGTATTGGGTCTCACATAGATCGATTTGGGGTCCCAAGGAGGCTGGTCCTCTGATTTTACCTGTGCACAGGGAGTGTCACCAACTTGTGATAAGTAACAATGTTCTGAATTTAATGTTAATTTATTGATTTGTTTGTGTGAGTGCTTGACCATTTTGTATGTGAGAACAGAATTTAGAAAGTAAAGTGTAAGACTAAACCCAATCTTGTGCTTGAGAAATGATCTGACAGCAATAAGCTGATCCCTTATAGTAGGGGGTCACAAACCTGACAGACTGACTGACTGACAGACAATCATCGCACAGCCCAAACCAAAGGGCTACAACCTTGAAATTTTGCACGTACCTTCCTTGTGTGCCACACCCACCATTTAAGAAAAGATGTTTCCATAGTCCCCCCCGAAGGGGTTTAAAAAGAGGGGTAAGTATATCTTTTTAACCGTTAGGGCTACAACCTTCACATTTTCCATGTGTTTTCGTTTGGTGCCAAAACCATTTCTAACAAAGTGTTTTTCGTATTATCCACCCCCACAACGGGGTTAAGCAAGAGGGGTGGGTAAATACATCTTCCAAACCGTTAGGGCTACACCCTTGAAATTTTGCTGGCATGTACCCTAAGTCTGAATAACCTTGATAACAAAGTAGTTTTTCCATATTACCACTGCTAAGTGTTTAAACAAAAGGGTGGGTAAATACATCTCCGAAACCGTTAGGGCTACACCCCTGAAATTTTGCTGGCATGTACCTTAGGTTCCAAGAACCTTGATTACAAAGTGTTTTATTCGTAGTACCAACGCTAAGGAGTTAAACAGAGGGGTGGGTAAATGCATCTCCCAAATTGCATGCAAACGAAGTTGCACGGGTGCCTCTAGTCCCATTATAGACGTTTCAAACTAAAAGCACTTAAATATGGATTTTGCAAACTGGAATTACTCCATTATAGACTACAGCACTTGAAGTTGCAAATGCCTTGGTCATTTCATTCATTCATTGGGCAAATTTCATGACGGGACAACTAACTAACACATCATGCAATGGCTGCAGACTGATACAACCAATCAATAAGCCTTGACTTCTACACATCCTCTTTTTATCTACATGTAAATCTGATACGGTGTTTTCGGTAATTTTGTACCAATCCCATCAAGGACGTTGCAAACTGTTCTGCTATTTGAAAACAAAATAAGTATTTGGCAGTCAGCAACACCACCTAGGGTAATCACGTGCAGAACATATGACAGGACATAGAGAATAGCCACACCAATCAAGCCTAGTGTATCATAACCTTGATGATAATTTCGGGATTTTGATTCCTATCAAACCCCAAAGCATCAACACAAGTCCATCGTGAAGACTCAGATACTCTGATTTGCAAAGACTAAATCTGCCATGGCTCCTGGCATGTTTTTCGGACTTGCTTGTGCAGCCTTCATGATTGTCAGCATAAATGCGCAAGGATTCAGAGACGCCTATTCGAGAATTGAAGCAGAGGACTTGGATTACAACGTTGGTCTAACGTCCTATGTTTGCGGGGACGTCGATGGTGGGATGAATCTCGCTTACATAAATCATGGCGATGTGGCTGGGTATTACGTGCTGGACTTTGGCACCCGAAAACCGCTTGGGATCTCTGTCAGAGTGAACGGTGTCTCTGACAATGGTGGTGCAATGACTGTCTATTTCCACTCGCTTCAGAGCGCGCCAGTTGCATCAGTGGAGTTACCAAACACTGATGCTTCCTGGATAACCGTAAATGCATCGATTGACTTAACCTATATAGATCCTTTTACGGGCCAGTTCGACGTCTACATGGTTTTCTCCAGTTCGGATCCTCCAGGTTACGCGCATTTTGCTGATGCTATCAACTGGTTTGTTTTCTACTAACTCCACAAACCATTATGTTAATGATGCTGAACTTTGCAAAACTTTGCCATCTGTGATTCCGCTTATTGTAAATTGTTAAGATTTCACCCTTCCTGCTATGGCATCTACCAATGCATGAACCTAATAAATTAAAGCGTTTGATATCTTGAATCCCCTGGTGGTTTGAAGAGAAAAACATTCTTGGCCTCTTAGTGACCGGTGTGTTTTGAACTGTTGATATTTTATTCTTCACGGTCAAATTACTACTACGTATACTTGCACGACGTTTCGCTAAATTTATAGCTTCTTCAGGTGCTATTAATAACAATGAACAAATGGGGAAACTTAGATAACAATAGACGCGAAATGAAAAGAACATCAACCTAACAAAAACAATTAGCAAAGCGCAACATGGGGAAATAAATCCGACTAATTGTGCAAATGTGCGAACCAAACAAGATGAAATTGGGTAACAAAGGCATTTCAATTCAAGTCGGTACCCTCATACCTGCTTACAGAGTAAGTGACGATGTAAACTGGTTTGTTTCCAATGAACTACGTGATGCCTCACGCGATAATTTATCTCACGCAACTATCTTTTAAACCATTGCAACATTTGTGATGCAACGATTGTTATCTGCAATATTATGTTACCAACCTACCGGTTTGTATCAAGCATTGTAGTAGCATTGTAATGAAGAGCAATAATGCTCTTTACTACAACGCTATTTGTCACTTGGGGATATTCTTAATTATGTACCCTGCTTCATATATAGCCTACTCGCAATACATGTACCTAAGGTAAGTATACAAATTGTATGTAAACACACCTTGTGTAGCATACAAGAATGATATCAGTCCTAGCTGTCTAACTTTTGCACTTTTTATGATTTTTTTTGTGTATTTTTATATCGTGACAAATCTAACTGATTAATACCTAAACTAACCTAAAATGTAATTTATTCATTGTGGCACCCCCTACCCCTTCACAACAAGGGCAATCACTGCAAGCCTACGAGTCGTTGGGATGCCCCAATTCAGGGGCAATCACAGTCTACGAAGTTAAACTGCTTTGCACCCTCCGAAACTGTGTTCCTTGTGTTCACCACACCGATTTATCCCGAGTACCCAGATATCACAGCTGTTTTCATCTGGTTTTGCTTCTTACGTTTTCACTTTGCATGCCGTGCTCTTATCATTTTTGCGGATCAATCCTGATACGTGTAACTGATATGTGTTCTCAACAGTAATCGTCTGCAAATCCATTTTGTTCATCATTAATGAACTAACTGCTTAATATTTCCTATAGAAATGATATTTCAATCTAATAAATTAAAGCATTTAAAATCACAGAATGTCTTTGTTTTTTCCATAGTCGAAAGACTTTACTAGGTTTCCATGCACACTTAAGTAAAATAGGAAAGATGCAGCATTCCTGAAACGCGAAAATTGGTTGAGTTGGCAAGAATACGACAGCATAAATGCATTGCAATCATGTTACATCCAAACGCACTATTTTCTTAAATTCGAAGGCTTAAAGTGACAAACAGCGTCTGCTCGAAAACGGCCATGATGCATTTTATGCACCTGGCAGGCTCCACATGATCCCTTCTGCACACCATCAGACGTTGGAGTTCTCTTCCAAAAAATTACCTTAAGCATCAAAAAATTCAATGATAGACCAAGATTCGATTTTTCACAGATTTGGATTATGCAATCATGTAGCCTAGTGCATGCCGCGTATCAAACTAATATGCAGATCCAAACACAGGATTTTCCAATATCTGTCAAAACCCTAAATTACTTTAACATGTTCATTTTTTACATATCTATAACGAAGATCCGGATCCCCCAAACCCACCCTATGCTGTGTCCGGAGTTCCCCCAGCACTCGAAAGTCACATAGCCCTTTCAGATAAAACGATTACGATACAGTTCAAATAATCGGTTCGTAATGATTTTTTAATTCATTCGAACGTTCTTAATCGAGACATTATCTGATACGTTAACCTTCCGACACCTTATCCAACACTGCCCTTATCAGGAGTGCCACCAAGCCAAGTGCACCAGGATCCAGCTTTGGACTATGTCGCCATCAACATCCAAAACCATTAACTAAAACTTTCCACTATTTTAATTGTTCAGTACAACCCTTCTGCTTTTCCTTCACTCTCTGGAGTCCCTGCCATCCTTATTGGTTCATTGGGCCTGGCAACAACCTAATCTTGAGCAGCCAGTCCTAAGTAAGATATTTTTTGTTCATACCTAACACGTGACTGTCACCTCACCAGAGCCAGTCCATATCATATACTTTGCCTTCATCAATCTCAACGATATTTTTTTGATTCTGCCACATATAAAACCCCAAATCAACCATGCAGGTTCATTGAGGTTGCTTTGCAGATACAACTTCACACCCTGGCCATGGCTCCTCGCATAGTCTTCAGCCTGTTTCTGGCAACCCTCATGGTTGCCAGGGTGCACATGGCTGGCCTCAAAGACGCTTTCTCCAGGATCGAAGCAGAGGACCTGGACTACAACTTTGGCATTTCCGAGGAGGAATGCTTCGATGTTGATGGCGGAGTTAACCTCGGTGACATCAATGGCGGGGATGTGGCTGGCTACTACACGCTGGATATTAAAGCCCAGAAACCGATAGGAATCTCAGTCAGGGTGTCCAGAGGTGCTGATGCGGATGAGTGCCAAATACTGGTCTACTTCAAGTCGCTTCAGACCACGCCAGTTGCAACGATCAATGTGCCCTACACGCCCAACTGGAATACCTATGTTACCATCGATGCACAGCTGAACACTGAATATCAGGATTTCTGGCCTGGTGACTTGGACGTGTTCCTCGTGTTCTCCACTCCGGTTTCCGCTGACTATTCAATGGGTCTTCTTAACTTCAACTGGTTCGTCTTCTATTAGGCATGCTGAGACCCATGATTTCCATGAGTTCCATGCAGAATTCTTGATGTTAACTAAACCGCCTTTATGCATCAATCGAATAAAATTGATCATTTGAGCAACCAGTGCATTTTCTGTTTTATGTTTGAGTGGTTTGGTGGATAAAGAAAAGAGACCATATTGCGGTAAAATACTTGCCATTTTTTCATGTATTTGTGATGCTTTCACTGATATTCATGAAAACTGCTTGAATTCCTTTGAAAAGATGTTGCCATACATAGTACATCATGCAAAAAATTGCTAATTTTTTATTTGCGAGATCTTCAAGTTTTCAGGACAAACTCCCTTATAGATGAGGTTAAACTGCTTTGCAGCTTTGCATCCTCTGAAACTGTGTTTCTTGTGTTAACCACACCGGTAGTCTGATTTTTTCAAATATGGTGGACGTCAGAAGTATGCCTCTTAACTTAAAAAATGCTATTTGCTCGTGTATCAACTTATTAAGTAAGAGCATTTAAAATTACTGAATTTCCTTGTGTTTTCATGTTTCTACATGTAAAATAAACAGATGGGCGTAGTTCGGTAGTCCCTTCTCCAGTGTACAGACAACGGCATAGTGACTGGTAATTTCCGAAAATGAAATTCCATGAGCTTTAAGGCCGCATTCTCATTTGTGTAGGTTGAGAAAATGTTTTAATGATTAAATAGTCTTAATTCGGATGTATTCATCGCATAATCTGTCGCCAAAGGCATTTTAGTAATGAGGAAAAAGTTTAATTTTATAAATAAAAAAAAAAGATTGGGAATGGTGAAACTGACGATAGAATTGATTATGCCGATTTATCAGAACTATATCAGAACGTTATACAAAAAGCTGATAACAGGTTGAAAAAATGTCAAACTGGACCACATTCAACTAACCGGAAGAAGTTACATGTATATACCACGTTAGAGGCACCCGTGCAACTTCGCTTAAATGCAATTTGGGAGATGTTTAACTCCTCTGTTTAACTCCTTAGCGTGCGTACTACGAATAAAACACTTTGTAATCAAGGTTATTGGAACCTAAGGTACATGTAAGCAAAATTTCAAGGGTGTAGCCCTAACGGTTTGGGAGATGTATTTACCCACCCCTCTGTTTAACCCCTTAATGGGGTAATACGAAAGAAAACACTTTGCTATCATTGCCTATCAAGGTTCTTGGAACCTAAGGTACATGCCAGCAAAATGTCAAGGGTGTAGCCCTAACGGTTTGGGAGATGTATTTACCCACCCCTCTGTAGCTCTGTTTAACTCCTTTGCGGGGGTAATACGAAAAAGACACTTTGCTGTCAAGGTTCTTGGAACGTAACGTACATGCCAGCAAAATTTCAAGGGTGTAGCCCTAACAGTTTCGGAGATGTATTTATCCACCCCTCTTGTTTAACCCCTTTGCGGGGGTGGGTAATACGTAAAAACAATTTGTTAGAAATGTTTTTGGAACCCAAGGTACATGCCAGCAAAATTTCAATGGTGTAGCCCTAACGGTTTCGGGGATGTATTTACCCACCCCTCTTGTTTAACCCCTTTGCAGGGGTGGGTAATACGAAAAAATACTTGGTTAGAAATGTTTTTGGCACCAAACGAAAACACATGGAAAATGTGCAAGTTGTAGCCCTAACGGATTGGGAGATCTAATTACCCCTCTTTTAAAACCCCTTCGAGGGGGACTACGAAAAATTCCTTTCTTAAATGGTGGGTTTGGCACCCAAGGAAGGTACATGCAAAATTTCAAGGTTCTAGCCCTTACGGTTAGGGCTGTGCGATGATTGTCTGCCAGTCAGTTACAAGTGTGCAGGAACCATGAAGCGCTTGAACCCTGACAAATTCCAATGAACAAATATATAGTACAGAACAGTAGAACCTCTCTTAACTGATACTGTCTTAACTGATAACCTCCATAAGCTAACATCATTGGCCAGTCCCGAGCTCGTCGGAACCGACCTAATGATCCTGCCTGAACCAATAACCTGTCTAAACTGAACGTAACGCCCAGTCCCTACAGTATAAGTTTAGACAAGTTCTACTGTATATCCCATACACAAATACACTGTAGTGTTGTCTATACCATATTCCAAATACCAAATATGGAAGTAGGTCAGTTTCTCCATGAAACAGAAATTATCGGAATTGCAAATCCTTGTTTGTGTTTACCAAAATTCTGTAGAGATTAGCCAGAACATTTGGATGTGAATCAATGCTAGGAATTGTTTTTGTTTTCATAATCAACAGATAAAAACATCAGCAGAAATAATAGTAAAATAATCTTGCTACATGGCCGTCGTCCATGATCACATGATCACACATGTATAATAACCTGAAGCATTCTTCCAGAACACACTGAATTTGTTCAGCCACCATCACCCATGGCAATTCGCCTGCTCTTCAACCTTGCTTGGGCAGCCTGCTTACAACTCCAGAGACGCTTACATGATGATGGACAATTACTGGACACAACGACGTCTTCCAGTTCTCTTTCTCCAGAATTCTCAGTCCTGAGTTGCAATGTTAACTGGTTTGTTTTCTATTAGCTATCAGTATACCCATTGTCATACAAGTCCAAATCGATGGCACAGCCATGCATGACTATGGCCATGTGTCAAAGTAGAATAAAGAAACTTGTATAAACACGTTTTCTTGTGTATGTGGTACTATTTACAAACAATCAAAATGTCACCCATATGAAAAAATTTCTGCAGAATTCTGCACATTCTGCAGAATTCATTCATTTTTCATTCGTTTATTCATTCATTTAAATTCATTTTTAAAACGCGAGTCTTTCTTAAAAAAAAAATCGCATAAGGCTTTCCTATCATTACTCGTAGCAACAATCCTTTTCACAGATGCCGATAGTCGAGCCACCAAAATTCGGTTTATATAAACGTGGTGCTGCAGTGGTACATGTGCACTGGAACGTTCTCGACAATGGCCCTTCGCATCGTGCTCATCCTCCTGGCCGCCATGGTCCGAGTGGGTGCTGTTACCCTCAGGGACCCCTACTCCCGCATCGAGGCAGAGTCCATGGACTACAGCGTGGGCATCTCGACCCAGGACACCGGCGACGTGGACGGCGGACTGGATCTCTCCTACATCCACATAGGCGACGTGGCCGCCTACTACACTCTGGACTTCCGCCAGAAGTCGCCTTGGATGCTGTCTGCCAGAATCTTCAGTAATATTGTGGAGTGCAACATCTGCGGCATGCATGTTTACTTCAACAATCTGCAGTCGCCACCAGTGGCTTTCCTCAGCTTTGCCCACGATGGCCCCGTCGACGCCTACGCCACCCTCAACGTGACCCTGGGCGGCGAGTGGCCAGAGGTCGTCGACCTCTACCTTGTTTGCTACAACCCTGGTGGCAACCCCGAATACCTGGGAGAGATGGGCCTCCTCAACTGGTTCGTGTTCTACTAGCTGAAATGTCCAGTTTGCTCGCTTATTGGAGGTTCTTGAACAACTGTCGAACTGGTTTGCAAAGCGTCCAATAAAAGCAGTAAAGAAAGAATTCTTGTGGCGTTCTTTATACTGTTCTCAAAAGGTCGAGTTGCTAAACTCAGCTGCGCGTGAAATCCCAGATGACAGCATCACGAGCTGCAGGCGCTAGTTCTCAAAAAGACGTGTTGCTAAACTCAGCTGGCTGCGCCTAAAAATCAAGGCATTATGAGCAGCAGGTACTAAAGACTGTTCTCAAAAAGACATGTTGCTAAACTGAGCTGGCTGCGCCTGAAACTCCAGGTGATAGCATCTTGAGCAGCAGGTACTAAAGACTGTTCTCAAAAAGACGTGTTGCTAAACTCAGCTGGCTGCGCCTGAAACTCCAGGTGACAGCATCATGAGCAGCAGGTACTAAAGACTGTTCTCAAAAAGATGTGTTGCTAAACTAAGCTGGCTGCGCCTAAAACTCCAGGTGACAGCATCATGAGCAGCAGGTACTAAAGACTGTTCTCAAAAAGTCGGGTTGCTAAACTCAGCTGGCTGCGCCTGAAACTCCAGGTGACAGCATCGCGAGCAGCAGGTACTAAAGACTGTTCTCAAAAAGACGTGTTGCTAAACTAAGCTGGCTGCGCATGAAACTTCAGGTGACAGCATCATGAGCAGAAGGTACAAAATACTGTTCACAAAAAAATCGGGTTGCTAAACTCAGTCGGCAGAGCAGACACCACGTCATGTGACGTAATTGAGACTAGAAAATTCGATTTGAACGCTTGGAAAGCTTCGGGGTATGTTTCATAAAAAGACGTTTCGGACGTTGCACTCATCGAGCTATGAGGCCCGCCCCGAAGGTTCTGAAACGTTTCAATGTCGCAGTGTAATAATCAGTATGACATGTTATAGTCGTCCCGGCAAAAGAACGAAAAAATGGCGTCGTTCAGACCAAAGATGCAATTTCCTGTTTGCGATTAGTCCATCCTGTAATACAATATCGAGCATGGAAGCCATTTTCCTCTTACCGCTGAAACTCCTGAACCAGTACGTCGATAAGCTGAATCTTTGATTGGCTGGAAAAATTTTCGTTCTTTTGGCGAGACGACTATAGTTGTCGGCAGCACTCAAGTGTCGAACATGGCAAAACTGCCACCGTGCACCTACATTACATGTACATGTATCTTGCAATTGACAGGATCGAAAGTTTGCTTACAGTTGGCATACGCATACAACTTCATTCGTATCTTCGATCAAATAAATTAATATAATCGTTAAGTTAAGGTCTTACCACGCAGAACGAGTTGTCCGCCAGGGACCTCAGCGGTTCTGAAGTAGGAATTACGCCGTTTACTAATGACAACGTTGAAAAAAAATAGCAAAAATCCGAAATCGAACGTGCAGCATTTGATCCAGAAGTTTGTTCTCTTTCCAAAATGGCGGACCACCGGAAGCGCATGCGGATATAGGGTTCGAAAGCGAAGCCGATTTGAGCTGTGTGGCCGCCATCTTGGAAGTCGGAATCGCTGAATTAGAGAACAAAGTTAGACGCAGTTTCACTGTTTCCATTAAGTCTTAAAACTACTTACAGTTGAGCTTTCGGGTATTTTTTTAACGTCAGCAATGACAACCTGTCCCAAAAGTTGTGGAAATGTTAATTCCATTTCCACAACACAACTCAACTAATTCCACAACCCATTGACGTACATGACGTGTTTGTAAACTTATAACTTGAAAAAATATGACAAACCTAATCTAAAATTGGTTGTCAAAGGAGCCAGACCCCGCCCACATCCAAGCGTCATAATTTTAAAACCAGAACTGAAGTCGAAACATGGGCCCCAGGACCGAGGAATGTGAGGAGTTGATGAATCAGTATTGTTCCATCTCCTATGACAATGAAACTTCAACTCCTCACAGCTATCCTTCAAATGTCTGACCTCCTTACATTTTATAAGAAATTAGGCCCAGGTAGCAGCACCATGGGTAAGTCTTAAGATGACAATATCTCTAGGTCCACATATATATGTAGATGACAGCATCTTGGGGATGCTGAAGATGAGAAACACTATAAGTGACAACATCAGGTGCATCTTAATATGAAAACTCCAGAAGACAGCATCATGGACAAGTTATGATGAGAAGACCTGTGCCTCTAGGTGGCAGCAACATAGGTATGTACCAAGTCCTCTAAGACCTTCTAAGTCCTGTAAGACGAGAAATGGTTAGTATGAGCACACTATGAGTGTGCAAAAACTTCAGGTGGCAGCAAAATAGTGTCTTATGTTCAGAAAACCTAGATGGCAGCACCACGTTAAGATGAGCATTAGATGGGGCATGTCTTCAGAAGGCTCATATTTGGACAAGTAGGTGACAACATCATGGGATCGTCTACATGTATAAGAAAAAGTAACGAGCAGACTGGGTGGCAGCACGTTCTTCATCTTAAGGTTCATTGAAAGTGATTTTTTTGCAATTGAATTTTGATAATTTTGGACAGATATGATAATTTCAAATGAAACTAAATGTTTTAATTCAAAGTTTACATTGATAGTAAGTTCCTGCGCTATATAAAATGAAAAGACATTTCGTTTTTAGAATTTTACCAGATATTCTTTATTTTGCCAACGACAGTAAACCTCTTCTATTCCCATTCAGATGGCAGGTGCTGCCATCTATCGCCCAGAAAGCTAAATAAAGAGGTCAAACATAGAATTATCGTTTTTATTAACAACATATGCATTTCCATAAGTTGTCAAAGAGCACATCCCATAAAACGCAAGTCCCTGTTAATGTTTAAAAAAAAATTATTTTCATTTGTTGATCAGGAAAGGAGAAATTGTATTTGGTAATTTTATGCAGGGTGTCCCCAAAGTCACAACGCACTTTCATTAACAGCTCCATTGGTGCACCTAAAGATGAGAAAACCTTCAGGTGGTAACACCACAGGCATGTCTTCAGATGAGAAAAACTAGGTGGCGGCACCATACATCCGAAAGGCTTCCGGTAAGAGCAACTAGGTGGCAGCACCATAGGCGTCTTTTAAAAATGAAAACTACCACAGTTGGCACATGGAAACAAAACTGTAAACTTAGTGAAGTCGAAGACGACAGAAACAGAAAACCGGAAGTGGAGTCACCCATTGTCTCCCCGCGCTCGGAGCGCTCCGCTGAGCAGGCCAGTCACTTCCGGTGCCCCGACGAGCTCCAGCAAGCTAAAAGCCCTCAAGAATGCTCTGTTCCTTTTGTTTTCACCAACTCAGCAAAAGTCGAAACTGGGTCCGGTCAAGCCGAGAGCGTCCCATTGTCTTTACTCAACTTCCGGTTGGCCATTTCCTCCAAATTTCGGGCCCAGATCGACTGGAGGTCACTGGAGACTCCCAAGTTCATGTAACTCTTTGCTTGATGCATCTGTCACAGGTAGTTTCCAACAAGCGTTCCTGAACATGTTCCAGAATTCAGGATTGGATGCAAAGAAGGCTTGCACACCAGCAACCCCGCGTTTCCGGCGAGCACGAGGGGAAAAAAACTCATTTCCGGTCCCCAGCACTGCGACAATGGGAATCGAGTTTGCGAAACCAGATTGGTTCGAAAGGCACTTCAGAAAACATCTCATAAATAGTTGATTTCGTATTCGGAAGGTTGCGCCAATCAGAATCTGGTGCATTATTTAGCACTTATACACGGGGTGGGAGTGAGGGTGAGGGTGAGCTAGGGCAGGGGTGAATCTTCAGTGAATCTTCCCAGTGGTGGTTGCGGTGCATCCGGGAATCTTTATCTACCTCCTTTGAGCTGCAATCAGAATCAACAAAGAAAACAGGCAGCAGTAGAAACCCTTTGATCTGCAATCCAAATTAGCAGTGATTCCTTCATTTGCAATCCAAATTAGCAGTGATTCCTTCATTTGCAATCCGAATCGTCAGAAATTATTTGGTCTGCAATCACAATCTGCAGTGATTCGTTGATCAGCCACCTGAATTTGCAGTGATTCTTTGATCGGCCACCTGAAGTTGCAGTGATTCGTTGATCTGAAATCCGAAACAGCAGTGATTTGCTGATCAGCCACCTGAATTTGCTGTGATTCTTTGATCCGCAATACGAATCAGCAATGATTCGTTGGTGTGGCACCTGAATTTGCAGTGATTCTTTGATCTGCAATCACAATCTGCAGTGATTCGTTGATCAGCCACCTGAATTTGCAGTGATTCGTTGATCTGCCACCTGAATCAGCAGTGATTCGTTGATCTGCAATCCGAAACTGCAGTGATTCGTTGATCAGCCACCAGAGTTTGTAATGATCTGCCACTTGAATTTACAGTGATTCTTTGATCTGCAATCCCCAATCTGCAGCGATTCATTGATCTGCCACCTGAATTTGCAGTGATTTTTTGATCGGTTATCCGAATCAGCAGTGATTCGTTGATTAGCCACCTGAATTTTCAATGATTCTTTGATCTGCCACCTGAATTTGCAGTGATTCTTTGAACAGTAATCCCATTCTGCAGCGAATCGTTGATGGGCCACCAGAATCAGTAGTGATTCGTTGATTTGCAATCAGAATCGATAGAGATTCTTTGATCTGCAATGCCAATCTGCAGTGATTAATTAATGTGGCACCTGAATCAGCAGTGATTCGTTGATCTGCAATCCGAAACTGCAGTGATTCGTTGAACAGCCACCAGAGTTTGCAAAAATATGCCACCTGAATTTGCAGTGATTCTTTGATCTGCTATCAGAATCAGTAGTGACTCGCTGATCAGCCACCTGAATTTGCAATGATACTTTGATCTGCCACCTGAATTTGCAGTGATTCTTTGATCCGTTATCCGAATCAGCAGTGATTCGTTGATCAGCCACCTGAATTTGCAATGATTCGTTGATGTGGCACCTGAATGTGCAGTGATTCTTTGATCTGGAATCCCAATCTGCAGCGATTCGTTGATCTGGTACCAGAATCAGCAGTGATTCGTTGATTTGCAATCCGAATCAATAGAGATTCTTTGATCTGCAATGCCAATCTGCAGTGATTAATTAATGTGGCACCTGAAACAGCAGTGATTCTTTGATTCACAATCCGAATCAGCGGTAATTCTTTCATCTGCCACCTGAATTTACAGCAATTATTTGGTCTGCAATCCGAATCAGCAATGTGTTGGTGTGGCACCTGAATTTGCTGTGATTCTTTGATCTGCAATCCCAATCTGCAGCGATTCGTTGATCAGCCACCTGGAATTGCAGTGATTCTTCAATCCACAAACCGAATCAGCCATAATTCTTTGACCTTCCACCTGCTTCAGCAGTGATTATTTGCTCTGCCATGGATTCCACAGCGATTCTTCCCCCGCAACACAAATCAACAGGATCCCAATGGATGAAAGATTCACAATCCCAAAGCAACCAAGAATCGCATGAACCACTTCCAGAGCGCATCTGACAGTTCGTCGTGTACATTGACACCATGACATCTCTCACCAAGCATAGCCAAATGCAAGCAAAAGAGCATGGCTGCTGATGCCATCCATGGGGTTTTGGACATGCTTCAATTCCTGTGCATTTTTTGCAACTTTATTTCTTCTTTCCTCTGCAGATAAAATTGGGAAAACCTCACGATTTTCTGGCGTAAATGCATTATTTATAGGGAAATGATTTTGGAAATATCGTTGCGGGCATCGCCTCACCCCTCCAAGAAAGGCGTCAGAATTTGACGTTTCCGTCAAAAAATTAATGTCTTCCCCTCGCTGTGCACCAGCTGATGGATCTCTCAGAAGCAGGGATAAAAACCGGTGCCTTTTCTATTAGTGCTAGCAAAACGTTGAATACATGCATGAGTAAATTGTCGATTTCTTATTTGCATTTCTTATTTCCCCCATGCTTGGGGTGGAAGTGAAGATAAGGTGGGGCGGAAGTGGCGCCCCTCGCCACCGGGCATAATTCGATTCCATGCTGAGGAATAATTAGAGGTTAATTGAGGAAAGCCAATTAACTCGACATCTAGAGAGCAGCTCCATTGGGACTTCAATGTGACTTCAATGTGACTCCAATTGGATGTTAACGACTTCGATGACAGGCATATGGCCAGCTATGTAATATTTTGTCACACTTTGTCACATCCAAGAATTGGACATTTGTCACATTTTGTCACATGCAAATGTTATGCAATTGATTCTTAGTTGATCAAAATTCTCACAAAATATACTATCTGCAAAAATGTTACATTTTATTCAATTTTTTTTTCCTTTTTACACACTTTGGATAACTGATTCAAGTTTTCATCAGCAAGCTCTACAGTATTGCCACCTTGGCGCTTTGAATGATGGCATTTGCAGCTTCTACTTTTACAATATCTGTGCGGCTTGTACTGCAGGCCTCATGTAACATCACCATTCCTGCATGCAATATTTTTTGGGCTTTTTCCTTCTTTTTGGTAATTTCCTCTTCATCAACACTTTTTTTTTGCCCAGTCTCCCTTATGCATGTAATTCTACAGATAGATCATACATAAAAGAGGTTTCTCTCTTTATGTGTTGCATTTGTCACATTATTTTCCATTTGTTTACAGAAATTGTCACATTTTGTCACATTTGTCACATCGGCCACATCCCTGCGATTGGGGCTTCTTGACTTCACAGCCTAATCCACAGCTTTTTCATTTTATTGGAGTTCCATAATTAAGCTGCTCCATCAGGAAGTTCTTGAAGTCTCATTGAAGTCTGTGAAGTTCCACAGTAGTCTAATGAGTTAAGAGAAGTTACGCTGCGCATCAGCTGGACTGGCCCGACTTCAATGACCTCATGGACTTCGAAATCAGACTGCAGTAACTCAGTCGAATTTCTATAACTTCAGTTGGACTTCACGGTGACCTAACGGACTTCAATGGAATTTCAAGAACCTCCTGATTTCATGGCCTGATCTAGTAAGAATTCTACACTTAAGAAGTTTTGGAATGTTGACAAAATGTCACATGCTACTCCGCCAGGAAGTCCTTGAGGTTCCACTGTGGTTATTGAAGTCTCAAGTATGAGAAATGAGCTCAAGTCCTTGAAGTCCGAACAATCCGAACTTGCAATGACTTCAATGGGAGTTCAGTGACTTCCTGACTTGACAGCCGGAATCCGCTTACAAGATTTTGGAATGTTGGGAATTTCCCACTTGCTACTATCTGACAGGCTGTGAAGTTGGGAAGCCCTTCAAGTCTCATTGAAGTTCCACAGAAGATTTTGGAGCGAAACCGTGGCATCGTAGTCTGACACGTTACTTGAAGTCCGGCAAAATCTCGGCAGTGAACGGGGTTGGACCCGCCCTGACTTCACCTAAGATTTCAACGACTTCAATGGTTTAAGGTAGAAATGCAATAACTTCTGAAAGGAATTCAAGACTTCAGTGTGACTTCAAAGAATTCAGCGTAAATTCAATGGCTTCGGGAGAAATGCAATGACTTCAGAAGGGACTTCAATGACTTCATGAGGAAATTCAACGACTTTAGAAGGGAATTCACTGACTTCAGTGGGACTTCAAAGGCTGCAAAGGTGTATTCAATAACTTCAAAGGGCATTCAATGACTTCATCATTTTGATCGTCCAAGCTCTGCGCCCCCAGCAGCGGCCATTGAAAGTGCGTTGTGCGTTTTGGGGACACCCTGCATAAAATTACCAAATACAATTTCTCCTTTCCTGATCAACAAATTAAAACAATTTTTTGTAAACATTAACAGGGACTTGCGTTTTTTGGTATGCGCTGTTGAAAACTTATGGAAATGTATATGATATTGATAAAAACGATACTTCTATGTTTGACTGCTTTATTTTGCTTTATGGGCGATAGATGGCAGCACCTGTCATCTGAATGGGAATATAAGAGATTACTGTCGTTGGCAAAATAAAGAATATCTGGAAAAATTCTATAAACGAAATGTCTTTTCATTTTATATAGCGCAGGAACTTACTATGAATATAAACTTTGCATTAAAACATTCAGTTTCATTTGAAATTATCATATCAGTCCAAAATTATCAAAATTCAATTGCAAAAAATCACTTTCAATGGGCCTTAAGTTTGCAGTTTGAGCAAAACTGCGAAATAATTCAAAATGAAATTTGACGCTAACTCATCCCCCAGTGGCAATTTCGCGTTCGATAGAGCGTGGGAATTCCCCATTTGGCAGTCTTATCGAGACTGCATTATTCATGTATCGAAAAGCGAAAAAAAAACTGTCAAGAAACGGATCCCAGCCACAGTGGATTGCGCGACAACCATGTAGCCAATGGGGGAATCGAACCCTCACTCACGTGACCGTTGCAGTTCCAAAATCGTAATACATGTAAACAGCTTAAACAACCTCAAAAATGTACGGGGTGATCTAAAGTTCAAACCCCATTATACAAAAATTAACCAGAGTTACAAGGATCAAATTTTGGTAAAAAGCAAAATAACTGAAGTTTTCATTCAATGTGTTGGGTTTATAAGGATTTTAAACTCATTTTTGTAAGAAGGCTAGGGACTCTTCATGATCACCCTGTGCAATTTATCCCTATTTTGCTGGATGACTTGCTTGTACGCAGTGATTGCCTGCCTACATTTCTGCAGGGTGTGTCAAAAACCGTGGTCAGTGTATTCAACTTTTTAATGTGAATTGATAACCAAATGCATGAACAATAACTAGGGTTTCTGCGATGGAGTACGTGACATTGTTACAGATATGTGGATCATGAAAGATTAATTTGGCCAATATTTACGAAATAGTTAGGATATCTGCATTTGCCAGGTTTCTCAGCTTTCCCATGTGTGTGATAAAATTTTGCAATGAGGGCAAGACGTATGATCACGTATAAAACTTCCAGCCCTTTTATTGACGTTCAGAAAGTTGCAATGAACATCCTTACTTAAAACACGAATTATTCGCATTCCCCACTTTCAACGAAACCAGCATATCGAATAAGGTGGCGACATCTAGGGGGTGCTTTTAGCAACAAATTACAAATGGGCATTAAAATTCAGCTCAGTTAAAGTTTGGCTAAAATTAGAAAAGTAAAAATCGTCACCTTGGTCAATATCTCGGGAACGTACTGTTAAAAAACGTGAAACAACAATGCGCTAATAAACAAGTCTAAGGAGCTAGTCCTGGATTAAAAACCGCCAGAGGGTCACGAGAACATCTTAAATCCTCGCCCCGAAACCCTGGTGACTTTGGTCGATGCCCCGGCATTATAGTGCAGCAGTACGCAGCAGCTGGTGGACTCCGAGGAATCCGAGGACTCCAAGAACAGTTCTTGCGGGCCCTCCAGCAGCGGGTCCCCGGCACAGCTTGCGGTGTTCCAGACCTTTGGATCGTCCATGATGGACACGTCGAACATCTCATCGGGAAGCTTTGCCGCAGTGTCAGTCTTGTCTCCTCTGGCAATCTTAGCGGCAGCCGGGGCCCGAGGCGCCGGCCTGGGGCGGTTTGCGGCACTGCGGAATGTGGGATCGTCCACGATGACCACGTCGAACATCTCGTCGGGCAGCTCGCAGTCCGGGACGGAGGGCCGGAAGTCCCAGGTGGCAGCCAGGGACCTCCTGGCCGGCACGCGGCTTCGCGGTGCTGGGGCCGGGGGCCTCGGCGGGCTGCCCGGAGAGTCGCCCAGGTCCTCCAAGTCGCTGATGAGCAGGAACTCATCGGTGGATTCGTCATTGGAAGCACCGCTCGATGACCTGCTGCTTGTGCCGATGTCCCTGGGAGGCTCCATGCCCTCGATCGGCGAGTTCCTGTTGCTGGGAAGGTCAGACCAGTACCCGTCTTGGGCCTGATGGCGGGGGCTTTGGGCGCATTCGGAACGTACCTGCTGCCTAACGACCTGCCGGGGCGTAGAATGCCAAGCGGAGGAAGCGCCGTAGAAACTCCTGTCCTTTATCTGGGCCGCTCCAGTAAGCGTTGAGGTGACCAGACCCAAGCAGTCATGACCAATGACGGGAGACGATGCGATGGCCGGAGCAATGTAGGCTGGCGGTGCCTTGGTATGGCCAAATCTGTCGGGCGGCACCATCGCATGAAAAATGTTGGGCGGTGATGTCACGGCCTGGGCGGTGCGGCAACAGGCCAACGCTGCCTCACCTAGGGGGGAATGGGATGTCGTTGTATGACCAACTCTGGCAGGTGGCACCATCTTATCACCAGTAGAGGGTTTTGATGCCATAGTCTTGGCCTTGCGGGAAGGTGTCACCGCTGTCTTGCCAATCGAGGAGCCCAATGTCACGATAGGATCAAGTCTGGCAGGTGGCATCATCGAGCGAACGATGTTGGGCGGTGGTGTCACAACCACGGCGGTGCGGGAAGGGGTCAACGCTGTCTTACCAATGGGGGAACGCGATGTCATGGTATGACTAAGTCTGGTGGAAGGCGTCATCTGATGAGCAGTGGGGGGCTGTGACGTCCCAATCCGGACAGCGCGGGAAGGCGTCGTAGGCATGCCAAGGATGGGACATATCGGCAAGGTCTTGTCAGCGGTGGCCGTGGTAGGCTGTTCCTTTTCGGTGCTGCGGGCATCGGTTGGCCATCGCAGGACCTGGTCCATAGTCTCCGGAAGAGCATCGTGCTCCGTCGCGCGGCACTTTCTGATGTGTCTCATCGTCGGGAGCAGTCGTTTCCACCGGCGCTTTCTTAGGGTGCTGATGTAGCGCGAGTGAAACGACAGTACCCGAGGGCACCGCCGGGCAGCTCTGCGGGCCAGCGTTACCCTGGATGCGGGTTTCGAAGGAAATTGCGCTGGCGGATCTGCAAATAATAGTTTGGAGAACGTAGAGTGGGTGTTGATTTTCCAAATTTTAGAAGGTAGCAAGATGGCGAGCGGCAGAATTTGGAAAATCCATTCAATTTTACATGTCATACCACATGCACGCGGGTGTGATACCACTAAGCCACCTGTTCGGCCTGAAGCAACCACCATGAAAACCGAAGTACGGGTCAGATAGTAAAGGAAATTGAACTCTTCGAGGTAGATGATTGTTTCTTGCTAACAGCAGGGTGCCTGGCGAAGTCGTCAAACTAATTCCGAAGACATTTTCAGGTTTCCCAGACAAATTATATCGAATTTCCAGACCAAGATACCAAGGTTTTAGATAGCATTCAACTATGATTTCAACTGGTTATCAGGATTTTCAGACCCCCAACACCCCATAAAAGTAATGAAATGAGTATTTTAAAAAACAAAAACGACTTGGTGAAAGTTTAGCTATTCTGAATCAGAGCGCACCTTTGAAATAACGTTAACTTGACGGTGTTTTGACGTGAACTAACCTAACCTAACCCGACATAACCTACCCTTCCTAAACAAAAATAACCATACAAATATGCATTAAACATAAATTGGATCAATGATTCAACTTACTAATAAACATATGTAGCTGCGCTATGCACGCTCTGCCACAGCCTATCCGGAGTTCCTAACCGGTATACCTATGGGAGAGGTCTCGCTCTGATTTAGGATAGCCTAAAGTTCTTGCAAATATGTATTACAAACGACAGATTTTGTTCGAAAGTGATAAAAATATCAAAGCTGACACCATCATTTGGCTGATCCCACATCTCCAAACACGATTCCATGACCTGTTCATATATCTATTTCCATGACTTTCAAGGTGTTACAGATGGCCAGACACACTGCAATAGTCTGTAGTCTAATTATTAAGCACCAGAGGCACCGAAATTCTGCTAAGCAGTGAAGAATTGCTAGCCTCAGACTCTCCAAAAGACACCACCACGAAAGGGCTGCCCGTCATTACCTATGATGAAGGCGACCCCATGCAACATCATCAATACCAAAGACTTGGATGGTTATGTGCCAAACCAAAGACTAGTCGACAGGTATAAAATGCGAGAATCGCCTTCCAGTGGCTTTTACGAGAAAAAAGGTATGCAACGAATGGTGCTTTGAAAGCGCAATATGTGCTACGGAGGCAGAAATCAGCTTTCGGCGAGACAACCGATCATATCATCCACGTTGACATACTGCTACACTTTCATAATTGTTTCAGAATTGCACGATCTCCATCCAGGCAAACAACATGCTCGGCAACATGCTCAAGCGCCGCAAGCAAGAAATCAAGAAAGCAGAAACTGGGACTTACGGATGGGGTTGATATCTGGCCTCGTTGATGGATCAAAAGACTGGGAGTCACCAAATGGCGTGATGATTGGCTGGTTCGCAGGAATAAAATCAGTCCTACATGGTGGCGGCTCTTCTGGTAGGTCTGAAAATCGGATATTGCTATCAGGACGAATGTTGCAAAACACAAAACATCAATGGTTTAACACACAGATTTCCACTTCCTCTTCAAGTAAAATCTTACTTTTTTCAAATATTATTGCCATCTTTTTAAGTGGCCTCGTTTGAGTATAATAATCATATGTAGTCTATAACTTCCAATTGTCTTCTACTGTTTTAAATAAAACACAATTGGTGTGGATTAATCAAGACATACAACCTAATTTTCAATTTCCAGCATCCAACAATTGGAGCCAGGGTGGACATGTTGTATTGGTGCAATGACCAGTTATACACACTACCATCACAAAAAAGACGACATACAATATGTACGCATAAATGCTTTACACCAACCAGGGGTTATACTATACTTCGCAATTTTTTCGTTTCTGTGGCGGGCCTCATTTTGGGGACAACCATGCGATTCAAAATATACAGTAGGTCTAAATCAGTCTTGCAAAAAATTGAAATTACAAATCTGCCATCGATATTCTTTCAGATGTTTATGATGCCACTATATGAAGGCACAACCACAGAAGGACTAGAAAAATTTCAGAAATGTGCCCTAGGATTTCCATCTATTTGTACATCCTTGCAAAAACAGATCATTTAATATTATCGTAATTCGTCCAGCTGTTACCTTCTTCATCACTAGACACGAATCGTTCGATGCGAAGGTCGACCACTCTGTTGTCCACATCTGGCAGCGAGTACTGTTAATGAAAAGCACATCAAGGATTATTACAAACAACCGGTCACTTGACTCACTTCAGTTCACACTTCGCCCAAACACCGGGAAAAGAGGGGCAAAAACAAAGTTGCACCTTCTGGATGATGTCAGCAATCTTAGAGTCGAAGTTTTGTCGGTGGTTGAGAAGCACGGTGTGGTATTCGTCATCGCTCAGCAACTGCTTCCTTGGCTTTACAGTGCGTCGACGACGCTGCGGTCCATTCATTATTCACGCCGATGCCGGACCGCTTCCTTTATGAAATGAAAAATCAAAACTTTACAAACTTTTCACTTTACTTTTAGTAATCTGAGCCTGAAAATGTTGATGTCCACCCAGCATAGGTGGTAACAGTCTAATAAATTGAGCGCACAAGAATGGATTTTATCACACATGTAATCATGCACATGATAACCTACCCTAGTAGCATTTCATCAGCTATAAAACGTCTATTTTTGGTCATAGGGTTGATAGATGATCATTGGTCTTTTATTCAACGTCTGATAGACGTCAACAATTAATTAATGGAAAATAATAAATTTGGATTATTATTATCTTTTATTAGTAGTTTCTAAATGATATGTCTAAGTTGGCGAAAATACAATCACCAATCATGAAAAATCAAAACTTTACAAACTTTGCACTTTACTTTTAGCAATCTGAGCCTGAAAATGCTGATGTCCACCCAGCATAGGTGGTAACAACAGACTAATAAATGAAACGCACAAGAATGGATTTTGTCACACAAGTCATCATGCACATGATAACCTACATGTACGGTGACAGTATGATGTTGAGTTGAATTGTTGTGAAGTCATGCCAAAGTTGGGACAGTCTCCCACCATTCTCAACTTCCAGATCTGCAGGTTCCAACCAAACGCGGTCACCTTGTGCAGTTTGTGCTACATGGTTATGGGCTCAAATATTTCTAACATGTAACATGTTATGTTACCTTCTTGGGCAGCGTTTGGGACTTCAGGTCATGGCAACGCAGATAAACAGACGGAAAAGCTATGAAACATCAAAATATTAGTGAATGGACAGGTAAGTGCGCAGTATTATCTGGCACAGAAAGTTTCCAAATCGTAAAAAACATGAAATTACCCTTGGCATTCAGCAATTATTAGAATAATTCCGAAACAAGACGAACGAACACCACCGCCGAATTTTCGATTTTGGAAGAGGGCGCCACCTAGCGGCCAACGCCTGTCAAACTTCCGGGGCGGTGCCAAATGTTAGAAGCAGAGTGGCACCTTTGCTGCCATTCGGTGGATTTGTATACATTTTGCCGAAAGGCGTGTAACGTTTTTGTTTCGCGTCTGTAGTTCTGATCAGGAAATTCAATTTCTGATCGAGCAAAATCGCTTAGAACCCTACAAATCCATCGAAATTGGGTTTCTAAATGTCTTTTGCAAAATCCCACCACTGCAACTAAGATGCGCTGCGGTCGACGGTGACGTCATCAACCACGAAATTCGAATTTATCAATAGGGTGAGTGCATGCATGAAATTTTATAAGTTATTTTATAAAATCTCTTTAGAGAATAGAAACCGACAGTTAAAATACTACATAAAATAAGCTGTTTGCATGCCAAGTCACCTTAGTTGAGGTTTACATGGGTGCCTCATAGGAAGCCACCTCGTGGTGACATCTACATTATATCTCATCCCTTGCATGTACTTATAAACATGGCACATGAATAAAGAATAATAAGATTAAATGGGTTAAAATGGCCCTGTTATCTTGGCTAATGAGTATTTTAATAGCACATTACAATTCACGATTTTAGCTAGAAAAAGCAGTAAAACTTGTGGTCGCACTAAGGGGGTTAAACCCTACTTGACTCACGGCTCCGCGCTAATTGTAAGGTATGGTGGTGATGGCAGCATGCATGCATTTGGCGACATAATCGACGTTTTTGCTGTTGATCCCAGCCATGCTAATTCGTCCCGTGCTGAGCAGGTAAATGTGGCATTCTGTGGCGAGGTACTGCACCTGGGCGGCTGGAAACCGAAAAAATGGTCAGTGGAGAGTAAAAAAGACAGGATGAGACAAGAGGAAATTTACTCACGTCCAAGCCCTGTGTAGCTGAACATGCCGATCTGCTGGGTGATATGGTCCCACGTCCCAGGCGTGCCCAAGGCAACGAGGTTGGACCTCAGTGCCTCTCGCATCTCCCGGATTCGTCCAGACATGGTCTTGATGCACTCCTTCCTAGAACGTAAATAAACTCAAATCGGGTCTTGCTCCGAAACAGCTAGCCTGCTTGTGCCGTCATACCATTCTGCGAACAGCTGAGGGTCGTTCAGCACCGTGGCCACAATCCTGGCGCCGTGCACGGGCGGGTTGGAGTACATGGCCCGCACCAGGAGGGTCAGCTGAGACTTGACGTTGGTGACGGATGCGGCATCCTTCAGCAAAACGGTAAGGTTGCCGATTCTCTCATCTGCAAGAAAATCCTTTGTAAGTCTCACACTCAACTATACGATCGACAATTACAGCACTGAACTCCCAACCATCTGAGAGCGTGCAACAGTCAACAGAACTATCTGAGATCACGCGACTGCATATGCGAGTACCGAATACTCAGCAATCTGATCTCAGTCTCAACTGGCAACTAAACTTTCTGAGAGTAACTGTCAACAACCCGAGAGCACTCAATTATCGCATAGCATTCTCAGCTATCTGACAGCTCAACTGACAGAATTCACTGAGAATACTCTGAACAATCTGAGAGTACTGAATTGTTCAGTCCATTTGCGAGTTGTATTCTCAAGCATGTTTTTCAAATTTCACACATATTGGACCGAAACGAAACGCTCTGATATAAAAAAGCAAATAAAATGCCAATCAGTGTGAGACTTAACAAGGTACGAGTTTTTGGACAGTTTTCGAAAACCTTCCACTATCCCACTATTTATAAACACAATTTATCGATATGGTTTTAACGGCACAAGGTAAAACAGAACTTACTGTACAAGCCGAAGTTCTTGGCGAACGACTGCGCACAGACGAACTCGAAGCCCTTGTCGGCGAAGTAGCGCACTGCCCACGCATCCCGGTCCAGGTCCCCCGAGGCGAAGCCCTGGTAGGCCGAGTCAAAGTACGGGAAGAGCTTTTTCTCCTGGATGACGTCCGCGATCTGTTTCCATTGGTCCTGGGTAGGGTCCATGCCGGTCGGATTGTGGGCGCAGGCATGCAGCACCACCACGGTGTTTTCGGGGAACGTCTGCAAAAACACGAACATATTCAGTGCTCAGCAGTCAGGGCCATTTTCCGGTCGGACATAACATCGACTCACCCTGAGGTCTTCCAGCATTCCCTCTAGGTTAAACCTCCGGTTTTGCGCGTCCCAATAGCGGTACTGAAGGCACTCCTGGAAGCCCGCATTGTTGAACACCAAGCGATGATTTTCTGGAAATATTTATAAAAATACAACAAACGACAACAGAAATCCAGCAAATTGGATCTTTGACCTTACCCCACGTCGGGTTGGAGATGGCGTACGTCTTCAGGCCGATCACCTTGCAGAGGTACTCGGCGCCGACCCGGAGGTCACCGGTACCGCTCAGGCCCTGCACCCCGAAGGCCTGCGGACAGACAATGCGCATCAGTAAAACATTGCCATGCCTCGCAAGTATATCGAGGTGATCGTCAATGTTAGCTCTTACCCTGCCCTCTTTCACGGCGGGGTGGTCAGCTCCGAGCAGCATTTTGGTGGCGGCGCTGCTGGCGGCTTCCATGCCCAGCACGGGCAGGTATTCGTGGTTGATGGTGGTGTCCAGGGCGATCTGCTGCTCCACCTTCCGGACCACGGGCAGAACCCACGGCTGGCCATTGTCGTCACGGTACGCTGTAGTTCGCAAAAACAGCCATTGTATGAAACACTATACATGTGCAAAGTTTGATAATTATGCAAGCATTGAACCGATTATTGTGATTATGATGACCATTTTTCGCGGTCAGCTTTACTGACAGTAGGTTGTAGCGAGGTCTAAAATTGAGTATACTGCAATTTTTTTGCGGTAAAGTGCAGTATATTCAAATATACTACAGATTATTCAAATAAACTACAGTATACAGGGATGAAGTAAAAGTGAAGTTGGAATACTGCAGTTTGACTGCAGCTTTTTTACAGATAATTTACAGTATTTTTGAAGTAACGCTGTAGTTTTTCCTGCAAAAATCATCCAAGATAACTTTCAATAATTCTGCAATTTTTCTGTGGATTTTCAGTAGTCAAACTGCAGTACATGTATTTCCACAGCATTTTCGAAGTAAATGTGGAGTTCTATCACATACAAGTTTTGAAGATAATTTGCAATAATTCTGCAATTTTTCTGTGGATTTCCAGCTAGTAGTCAAACTGCAGTATTTCCACAGCATTTTCGAAGTAAATGTGGAGTTCTATCACATACAATTTTTGTAGATAATTTGCAATAATTCTGCAGATTTCCTGCATACACACAATTGATGATTTTTATAAGAAAATGATGAACTAGTAAACAAATCAATTAAGTAATTGAATGCTGTTTTACCAGATTATGTACACGTACATTTACATCCTAGAAAAGTGCTAAAAAAATTAGCTTGACATTATGTCGCTTACTACGTGTTGTCCCTGAGCAACTGGAGGGTTTTTGGAGTGGACAGAAAACAACAATTTAAATTGTGATGACAATATTTGAACGCCCCGTATCAGGCGTATATAGACGTTATCAAAACTGATTATGTCATTTTGCGAGTGAACTTCGTAGCTTTTGGAAGTGAAGTTCTTTGGCGTCATGCCATGAACAGCTGGCGTGATCATAATCATCAAAGGTCACGTCATGACCTTCAGGGTCGACCTTTCGACCTTGCCCTCTGCCGGCGCAATTCTCGCGTCATTTTGCAACTTTTCGGCAAAAACTCACCACCGATGCTGAGGTTAACCTTCTGGGGGTGAACGCTGTCTAAATAGCCCTTGTTGACAGCGAAAACTTCTATCGGAGGAGCCGCAGTAACGTTCCCTAATAACGAAGCCATTGCAAAACACCAGTCTCGTCTCTTCCTGAATCCTTTCGGAAAAAATAACTAGGCGACACTCCATAAGTGAAATTCGCACCAGGTGTCGCGCGACGCTGCAATCGATTTATTCGTCAAATCATGTTCGAGTGCTAGTCTGTTGCATGACTGAGCTTCTTGAGCAGGCCAGCACATTCGGTAAAATTTAAGGCGCTTTAGCTAAAGCTCTTCAGTCGCCCATTTTCGAACAATAGGAGGTACAGCGCTTCAGATAAAAGCTTTCAGTTTCGAACGCTGCTTTTACGTTCGATTTTGGCGAGGACGCATTTGGATTTCTTCCCGGTTTTAATCTTTTTTGTCATAGTTTCAGTCGCCCAGTTTATCCAAAATGAGTAAAGCACATCCTCCGGAGCTCAAGAAGTAAGTAAAATTAGTTTTAGGCAGTGCTGGTTGAATATTGGGACGTAAAGTGTCGATGCTGCATGAGCATGGGATAGGCCTATGGATGCTTTCTTTGTCAAATTATAATACCCAATTCGAGTACAGCAATTTGAATGAATTTTGGAACATGAAATTTAACTGAATGTTGTAGAAATATTCAGGTTTTAGAATTACATTGTACATGTCAGTTGTGCATAGTGTCCTTCCCAGCGCTAATGTTCATTGGGCCACTTACAGTTACTTTACATTGTATGCAGAGCAGACCATCAAAAAACATACATGTACTTGTGCTAAAATACGTTTTTTACTTCTTTCAGGTACATGGACAAGAAGCTGACTTGTAAGTATTCAGATCAGGGAGTTTTTATGTTTCCATAGTGTTTGTGTCAAATGTAATATCCTGCATGCATTTATGCTTACATGTGCACAGAATTGTGTAAGGAGTCTTATCTAATTGCACGCTTTATGAACAAATTGGCACCGTAAGCCACTGGCTTGCCATTGAAAAAAATAAGTTAAAATTTACTGTAAAAACAAAAAAAATTCTGAATAAATGATTAGTCAAGAGTGGACCGATAACACCAAACTAACGTGTAGGCCATTTATTAGGAGATTAAATATATTTTTCCTGACTTGGGTAAAAAGGCCTTCCTGGTGAGCACTTTTTGGTTAATGAAGGAACGTTTGGCAAGCCTGTGATTTCGATTATGAAAACAAACGTTTCTGTAACAAATGCTCAAAGATGATTTTAATTTTTTTAAATTGGTACAATTTGGCTTACCTTTTCAGTGAAGCTGAATGGCGGACGACAGGTGACCGGCATTCTACGGGGCTTCGACCCATTCATGAACCTGGTGGTGGACGAGGCCCTGGAAGAGACAAAGGGCGGTGAGAAGCATAACATAGGCATGGTGGTAAGTGGGATTCTGAGGAGTCATTGACGACTGCCATCCATCAGTGCTAGATTCTGCTAAAGCTTCGTCAATTTTCAGGTGATTCGAGGGAACAGCATAGTGCTGCTGGAAGCCCAAGACAGGATATAGGAGTACCGATTGGCCACCCAGGCCACTGCGCGCGAAAATGCCTTGGCTATAAAGCGAATTTTGTTTGGTAATTATTTGGAAAATAAATTGAATTAAAGTTGAACATTGTGTGGTAGACTATAGGAGAATGTTGTCAACAGAGATTGCAGGTAAAGGGTCCTGTTGGGACTTTCATTTTCTTGTCAAATAGGTTTCTGCGCTATACCTAGCAGCAACAATGGGCTCGTCTAACACAATCAAAGTTTAGGGGCGTTCTACAATACGAAAGTGTTTTAAAAGTTTTCATTCGAGACAGAGGTAAGCTGTAATAATAAGTTTGGATGTTGCTTCAGGCAAGAAAAGATATGCATCTTGGGAAAACTGTCCAGTGCAGCTACCATCTTTACTGCATTAACCTTGAATGGCTGCTGTATAAGCATTCTCCAAAACAAAAGGGTTGCACTAGCTTCATGGCTTTTGTGGTCAGGGGAGTAAATTAAGAGTTGCATCCTTTGACTCCTAATCAGCACAATAAGGGGTAGCAGTAATAAGGGACAGAAGTTTTGGGCTGAGCCCTATAGAAGGACATGATTAAAATTGCATAACAGCTATGAGAAATCCTAGGACAGGTAAAGTCAACCAAAGTTGTAATTCCTATTATTCTCATCAGAATACCAGAATTCATTACGACGAGTAACTTTACTAGTTTCAAAGCATAAATTTAAAGTATAAGAAAGAAGATCTAAGAAAATGTTAGAGAAGGAAAGAAAAGTGAAAAATTTTAAAGATAAAACATTGATAAAGAAGAGAAAAGTGTAAGACAGGGTGCAGGAAGTTCAACAAAGAATTGGAAGGAAATTTGGGTACTGAACATGTATTAGTGTATGTTACAGTAAAAATTACAAGAAGGTGCAAATTGGTTGAAAAAAACTGGAGGAAAAATTCCTAAAGGACAAAAATCCAAGATGAGGGGGGAAGGGGGACAACAACTGTCATGCTCGATTTTCATTGATTGCACAATTCCAGAGCAAAGTAAAACCTTTCTAAATCTTCTAAGAATCATACTGACGGATGCGTATAAATTTCTTCTCTTAATATTGCTCAAAGGTGCTTGCTTACATTAAAGCAGTTCAAGTAAATTCTCAGCAATCTCTAAAGTAAACTTAGGAACCCATAGGCTATGGAAAATTCTCAAATCTAACGCCTCTAAACTCCATAAGGTCGGAAAGTGCAAGTAATTATGAATTATAATTTTCTAAGAATTATATCTAAGAAGAAAATATTCTAAGAACCTGAAAACTCACTCAGTAGTCCAATCCGAGATTCCTTGAAACAATCAGCTGATGTCACAATAGCCCATTCACTGATTTCCTTCCAACTCCATGTTGTTCTACTGAAATCAGAAAGACCCACTGTTGACTTTTATACGATTTTGGTTAATTATTCCTGACCCCTGCCTCGTCGCATTCCAGAGCCATCACAAGGCCATTCAGCTGACACCTGATTGGAGAAACAATTAAAATAATTCATCAAAATTTTCAATTAGTACATGTACGCGTATTTTCAAGCCTTTTTTTCTAAATAACGATGGTTGCTTGGAATTTTCAACTAATTCAAAGAAAGCCAAGACATAGACAATGTATGAGAGCGTAGTTTTTTTTTTTTCGCTTTAAAACACAAAATTATCGATAAAATCACAGGGTTTTCTGGTTTTCCCATTAGGTTTTGGGTCTATTTTCATATCCCGTAGGAAAAAAAAGGTTTAAAACAATGCGATATTATGAAATTGGCTAAAGTTGTCAAGGGCATTGTATGGGTTCGCTTTCTCTTCTAAACACTAAATATTGGCTAAAATCACCAAAATCACTTCACGGCACATGCAGCCAGAACATGGGAGAGCAATACTCGAGACTGATGGAAAAAAATTTAATAGTTATAATAAACAAGATACCCAAATTATTATTTACAGTTTACTTAAAAAACGTTAATAAGAGGAACAATTTTTACAGTCGGGGTGGACACCTTGGTGAGACGCAGAAAAGCAACGACAAATCCCAGTCGCCACCCAGGGCTGGGGGTGGCGCCCCCGGAGCCACGGTCCGAGCCGCGGCGGAAAACAATATTGCACACACACGTTCACGTAACTAGAAACTAAATAGAAAATTAAAATATCCTGGCGGCGATTGGCCGTCCACGAACGAAAAACGAAACCGCAGCCGGCGAAAAATGTACAGAAGCGCCGCGGCCTTGACGGGGGAAAACGTTCCTGTGACCGGGTGAGGCTGGTGCCGCGGCACACGACCGCGGCTAGGCAGTGGATGATGACGTGGCGTGGGCCGGGGCAGCCGTGCCCCGAGCTCCGCGGCTTCATAGTCCTCGGGATATCCACAACTGCGCTCCCGCTCAGCTGTTGGCGTGCTTGGCCTCGCCGCTGCGGCTGGAGCGGGCCTTGCCGTACGAGGCGGGGTCGTTGGGCATCAGCAGGGCTAGGGCGTCCCGCACTGCGTGGTAGATAATATTCTTGACCTGCGAAAGAACAAAAGTCATGAAGCGAAACCCTCATTTGGAACGGTGCGTGGCATTGTTTCCAGGGGTTTTACGGCACCCACCTGTAGCTTGTCTTCATGGTTGGTGTGGGTGTCCGACAGGTCGCGGAACTCCTGCGTCAGGGTGAAGCAGTGGCTGATGTTCTCGGGCGAGACGAAGTCCTCGGCCACCTTGATGCAGCTGTGCAGGTTACGGACCTAGGGAAAAATCGTGGTTATTGAGTGAGGTCCAAGATAATAATCCAAAGATTGGAACAGGATGCAAAACATGCATGAAGTCGGCATGGGGGCATTGA
Organism: Cylindroiulus punctatus; assembly: GCA_034695085.1. Taxonomy (NCBI): domain Eukaryota; kingdom Metazoa; phylum Arthropoda; class Diplopoda; order Julida; family Julidae; genus Cylindroiulus; species Cylindroiulus punctatus. The sequence continues at coordinate 8,050 of JAQFYZ010000531.1, read as the reverse complement.
GGACATGTGGGTTTGGTATTGGGGCAGTCGTAGCTAATTAGAATTTGGACATGCTGTATACAGGCGTGTGACATCTCAGCACGTGGTCCCTAATTTAGATATCAGCTGCAAACATCATACAATGACGATATTCAGCCAAGACAACGTCCCGTAAACGTGTTCACGCATCACGTGCAATACTCTTCAGACATACTCAATGTTTACATGCAGGCTTCGACAGGGATGGGAGTATCTCAAGAGTAGCTTTCTGGCAACTTTCAGCAGTTGCAAATCCGACAGTGAAACTAAGCATGCTTAACGTCTGCATGTAAATGCATCTTCACAGTCTCCACAACCCAGTTAGACATGTGCAGCGATACACACGCTGTGCGACATTGTATCAATAATGTATATCGAGGTGCAGACTTAATGGGATGCAGGGCATGTATAAGTTCAGTTAAAATCTCATCCATAAATAATAGCCTAATTTTTGGATATCTTCTCTTGAAACTAAAGATTAGTCTAGGGCATATATTCAAGTTTTATTTTTGTCACATTTCCCAGGTCACTTGAGCTCCCTTTAAAAAAAATGGTCGGGACGCATCGGGATTGCATCCAGGCATAACCCCGGAGAACACGAAACCAACCGATAACTAAACCCAGCGGGAACTTCAGCGTTCCTTGGGCTCGAGACTCACCTGATGCGGGGCGCCGGCCGGAATGAAGACGGCGTCGCCGAGGCACTGAGCGATGGCGTAGCCCTCCACGCCGTACTCCTTGTAGAGGCGCTCGCGCAGGATGCCGTCCAGGTACCAGCTCTGGTCGTGGATGGGGTCGTGGTGCGGCTCCAGCTTCTCGCCGCGCTCCACGGCCACCTTGTTGAGCAGGTCGCGGATCTTGTCCGCGTCCCGGGCATTATAGATGTGCCAGAGGGCGCCGGGGCGCTGGCCCTTTTCCCGCACCCGGCGCTGGGTCAGGGTGTCACAGCCGCCCTCCTCGATGGCCCGCAAGGCTTCTGCGAGACGAGACAAAAAATAACTATGAAAACTGGGGTTCGGAGCCACGACCAACCGGCGACGCCCGACAATCGAAACACTTGCCTTTGATGTGCTGCTCGTCGTCGCCGTCCTTGGGGATGCCGACATAGACCATGACGTTGACGGCGTCGCTGATGTCCAGGTGCAGGTTGGTGGTGCCCTTGTCGGGGTGCATGGCCGAGCCGTAGGCGTTGTACATCTTGGGGCCGAGGTCGGGCCGCACGAAGCACTCGGGCAGCCGGCCGGCCATGTTGAGCAGCCCGTTGCGGTGCGTGTACTCGGGCAGGGGCAGGGCCTTCATGAGGTCGTCGAAGCGAGACGGCAGCATCTCGCTGAAGTCGTCGCCGGGCGGCCAGTCCTTCAGCTTGAGCAGCATGTACTCGCCGCTGTCGTCCTTCATCCGTTCTGCAAAAGAAGGGACAGGTCAAGGACCGAGTCTTTGGGAACACTGGATCAAACTTAAAAAATGGATAGATTTTCTTTCGAAAGGACATTGTCATGTACATGCATTGACACGGGAGGCCATGATGCAATGAAAATGTAGTCGAAGTGCAGGGCATAAACTGAAGTCAGTACAATGACGCCATTTTGGAACGCGCTGCTATAGCGGTGCCACATTTGTACGCATCTTTCTTGTCACCATATTGCCGTGTGCCTTCACGTGAAGTTTAGTACTCTCCGATAGTTGAGGATGCTGTCAAGCATAATACAGTAGAACCTGTCTAAGTCAATACTGTAAAGACCGGGCATCACGTATCGGTTTAGACAAGTTATTGACTTAGGCAGGAACATTAATCAAGCATGTGGACGAGCTCGGGACCGGCCGCTGATATTAGGTTATGGAAGTTATAAGTTTACACAGTATAAGTTAAGACAGGTTCTACTGTACTCTCAGATAATTTAAGGATGAGAGCACTCGTATAGTTGAGACTGCACTCAGACATGAGTTGACAGTACTCTCAGACAATTTGAGGTCATTCTTAGATAGTTTAGTGCACTAGGCTTCTTAGACAACATGAGAGCATACTCGGATTATAGAGGGCTAAAAGACAACTGAGAATACTCTCAGATAGTTTAGTGCACAGACAATTTCGTCGTACAACGCTTCAAACAGTTGACAGTGCCCAGTGCTCTTATGCAATTGGCGAGTACTGTCAAGATAGGCCAGATAATAAAGTATCACACACTCCACACTAGCCCTCTCAGTTAGCTAAGTTGAAGGTGTACTGAAACAACTTGAGAGCTCTCGCAGATAACAGAGATAAGTGCTTTCCGACAACAGTTGGCGGTGCACACAAACAATCAGAACAATCTCGGGCAATTTTAGAGCATTTTCAAACCGTCCTTCACCAAATACTTTATGTAGAGCCGCGACAATTTCCACAGCATGGAAGCACTTACTGGCAAAGGTCTCGAAGCCCTCCCAGAACTTGCGCATGGGCTGGTTGGGCACGACGGTGCCCGAGCTGCAGTTGACTAGGTCGTTCTTGATCTCGCCGAAGTCTCGGGCGAAGGCCTCCGGGTGCCACAGGTCGATGTCCAGGCTCTTGTTCACCTCAGACACCAGCACGGGCTGTTTGGGAGGAAACTCGCGGTTAACTGCATTCTCCGACACGTCTCCATAAAAAACAAAACAAAAAAGGTCGGCGCGGCCTTACCTGTCCCCGCTTCCACATCTCCTGGAACAGCTTCAGGTTGCCCTTGTGGAAGGGTTCGAGCAGGCGCAGCAGCCGGCCGCTGCACAGCCAGCCGTGGGGCACGCCGGGGAAGAGCAGCTTGCTCTCCTCCTGCGTGAAGATGCGCACGGGCAGCGGCTGCCGGCCGTTCTTGGGCTGCGGGTAGCGCTTCATGTAGTGCAGCAGCTTCATCTCGCCCTTGGCCAGCCGCTCCGTCTTGTCCGTGTGGTTCACGGACTGCTCGATCACGTGCGAGATCACCTCGTCCAGGCGGCTCTTCTTGCGCGGGCTGCCGGCCGTGCCGTTGTTCTTGGCGCTGCCGTTCTTGGACGTGGGCCGGATGAGCAGCTCGCGCAGCGTCGAGTAGCTCTCGGAGCCCTTGCCGTCCTCGGGCTCGGAGCCGTCGCTGCGGCTGGCCTCCGCCTTCTCGCTCTCCTTGGCCGAGGAGTTGAGCGCCACGTCGGCGAGCCAGCTGAGGGGCGAGGCGCCGTCGGGGTTGTAGCCGCCGTCGGCCCCGTCCCTCTTGATGTAGTCCAGCGTGCCGTTGACCACGCTGTTGGCCTTGGCCTGCTTCTTGGCGCCCTTGATGGAGTCGGCGCCGCCGTTGGAGGGCTCGCCGGGCTTCTCCGGGGCGAACGTCTTGCTCACGGCGCTCATCAGTTGCTGAAAATTTAAAGAGGCCAATGAGGGCGCAGTTCGGCGAGGGTGCGGAGCCCGTGGCCGGGATGCCTACCTTGTTGAAACCGTTGACGTTGGTCGGCTTGTTCTCGCTCCCCGACGACCGCGTGCACGCGCAGTGGCTGGCGATGCCCCACTTCTTGCGGATTTCGTGCACGCACTTGCCCATGTCCCAGAGCGCTGCGGAAGACAACGAGACAATGTCAGCTTTTGCCAAGCGATGAACTCCAGGATCAATGAAAGCAATGGAGGGAATCGAAATATCCAACTCACCGTTTCCGGCGATGATCTGCGTGAGCATCAGCTTCTCCTGCTCGTGGACCTGCTTGTTGTTGCACATCAGCCAGCTGTACTCGTCCCTGTCCTTGCCGGGGTTCTCCTCCTCTGCTAGGACGAAACAAGCTGAGTGTTAACAGGGTTCCCGCAGCATTTTTTCAGAAATAAATTCCCTTGACTTTCTAAGTTTTCCCATGACCAAGAAAAACGCGTTTAAATTGCATTTCTAATAAAATGCAACATGGAAAATTTTCTAAAAACTAGGTTGATTTTATAATGCATAGTATAAAAATACTCGGCAATATTTGTAATTACTAAATCGCCATGAGCGAAATTTTCGTGAAACCACCCAAAGTGATTATTTGTGTGAAAGGTTTTCAGAAATTGTAACAATGAACGAAACAATACCACGGGCAATTGTTTTAAAACCTACTGTAGATCATCAACATTGTTTTCGTGCAAACTTTTCTTAAAGATATTTTCAGAAAATATCAAAATACTAGGAATGCCATAGGCGAAACCTATTGTAAAACTAAAGCTGAAATGAATGGTTTGGAAATACACGTTCATAAACGATTGTTTTTAAATATATTTCTTCGAAAATCATAACTTCTTCAAGATGTCAAGAAAATCATAACAATTTCTTCAATATGTCAAGTAGAACAAATCAAAGAAATTGTGTGGGGGTATGTTGCAAGAAAACCTACAGTAGATCAAAGCATTTGTGTCCATATTTTGATATGTTAAACACAAAATGCGAACATTTAGAAAAAAATATCAAAATTAAAGTACATCCTAGTTAGGTATAGTTTCATGAAAACCAAATGTCGGAATATGAATAACAAATAATGCACTATAGGCAATGTTCACATGATAAACTAAATCAACAATAATGCCGCAGGTGACATTTGTTTGCCAACCGTCACACATGTCAAACATGTGATAAAAAAATGTATTATGACTAATACTTGTGCAAAACATGAAAGGACGAGCAGAACGAAATTAGAAATCGTGCAGTACGATGAAACCCCTTACGGGACCAGTGGTGTCTCTTACCTTTCACTGTGCCATTCATGCGGGCCTTGTAGCAATCGATGCAGACGACAAAGCCGCACTTGCTGCATGCCCAGTGGATGTTGAAGAGGGTGGTCTCGCAGACGTCGCACATCTCGCGCACACCCTGCACCACGCGCTTCCAGGCCACTGTCTTGTCTGCAAAGCGGTAAATGGAGCACATTCAATTTGTGCAGATTTCACAACAACAAGCTCATTCGGAAACAAGGCGATGATGGCTTGCATGAAAACCAAGACGCATTCATTGCCAGTTATTAAAATCAGCCATGGCCCTTACCATCAGAAAGATGCATGGCCTGCGCCTCCCGCTCCTGCTCCACCAGGTCGCAGAACTGGTCGCCCACGTGCGTCACGATGAACTCCGAGGTGTCAACCTCGAGGTCGGCGGGCGGCTCGTCCTCAGGTGGCAGCCACAGCCGCAGATCGTCGGGGTTGGCATCCTTCGGCTCAGAGAAGCCGGCGAAGGATATGCAGCCGCTCTTGCTGAACTTGAGTCTGAAAATGCAAGGAGTCATTAACCGCTGAGCTCGTGCCAGAAATTGCTTGCGGGATTTTGGAACTACGCGACATTTCCCTTGAAATGTTTTCCAGAAACAAGAATTTAAAAAAGAAACCATCATCAATAGCACACTAAGATCTTAATTATGATAATGACGTGTGGTTCTTTTTCCGAAAAACTAACAGAAATAATGGATTTCTAATTACGATTCTTCCATCCCAGGGTTCATACTCAAATTTACAAAATCATTTCCCTGACTTTTCCTGACAACCCAATTAAATTTCTCTGACTTATAAACCGTGTAGAAAATTTGTTTAAACCTGCTCATGAGAAAAATATAATGTTTATTAATATCAACTTTTGGAAATGGTCAGCAGAAATCTCAAAATAATTAATAAACATGTAAAAAATTATTTTTTGGGTATTTTTTGGAGTGGAATTTATTTTTCAATTTTATCTTGTTGAAAAAACTTATTTTCCCTGACTTTCCCGGTGCGTATGAACCCTGCATCCGCAACAGTTGCATATTACGGTCAAACTTTACGGACGTTCGGCCAATCTAAAGCAAAAGTCTAAAATAAATCATTCAACATCACCCAAGATTTTCTGACAAAAATCACATTTCGAAAGCCAAAATCAAACTTTGCCACCATAACAGATTTGTCGGAAGATGTTTACTTCAGGCTTCCGATGATGGTCTTAGACAGAAACTGCGGATGCTGTATTTTTTAAACAGTTCATAAAGTTTGACCGTTATGCGAGAATCAGATGGTTGGAATAGAAATAGTAGAAATAGTAATGAAACAAAATTTACACATCATCAATAATGTGATCTTATGTTTTTGAAAAACTAATGGAAATAATGTTTTTGACGTTTTCCAGAAACAGCAACGAGACCAACCAACGTACCTCCGGAACTCGTAGAAGCGGCAGAATATGTTGGGCATCTTCTTGCTGCGCTGGTGCTGCGTCATCCGGCACTCGCGGCACTTGCTGAGCTTGGGTGCGATCTCGCAGCACGGCCCCTTCTGCAGGAACGCCTCGCCGGTGCGCTTGAGCCGGGCCAGCGACAGCCGCCCAGATTTCAGAGCTGAAAATGCAAAGACGGGAGACGGGTGAGTAGCTCGTTCCGCGGGGGAGCAGTCAAAAATCCAGAGACGGACAGAAAAAAAGCCGTAAAAGTGACCCAGGGAGGACGGGTGGGATAGGGAGGGCGGTGAATTTTGGAGGCCTAAAGACGACTGGTCCCGCTACGGGGAGGGTGGCAGCAGAATTTTGCGTGAGAAAGACTGGGGAGAGGTTGGCGAGTTATTGAATAGTCGGTTGACCGTGACGGTCCCTCTTACAGGATAACTTGCTTGACTTAGGTTTTCGCACCGCTTCGGCCCGCGCGGACTTGGCAGACTTCGGCTTGCGGCCGCGCTTCTTCGGCGGCTCCTGGCTCTTGGCGGGCGGCGCGTCCACCTCCTCCTCCTCGTCGGCTTCCTCCTCCTGCGGCAAAAGAAAAGCGGCTGACATTAGCAACACGGTCAAATTCACCTTCGCAGTCTGAAGTCAGTAAAAAGTCAAGTTTTATAATTCAGAGCATAAAAAGCCCAAGGGCAATAGAACTTTAAAGCACAGTTATTGTATCTCCACTGCCTGCCATTTTTCAGAACCACAAAATCATTTAGTTCCCCCTCGCAGCCCTGCCCGGACGTTGCGCCGCAACTGCCGGAACAACGCTAAAACCAAGGGCAATAAACACATACAATGGGTGAGCGCAACGAATCTGTACCACCAGGTGGATTTGTTAGACCTTGAAAATGACATCTTATTTCGCTGTGGAAGTCGTCCAAATTTTAGCACATTTTATCCATGGCCAAGGGATTCAGAATACAGGCTGAACTCCAAAAATGGACATACTATATCTGTGCTTTAAACCACCAATATTTATCCACATTTTTAATTTTGTGCCAATGAATACTTTTGATTATTGTACATTCATAAGACATCCTATAAAAGCAAAAGTTGATTGGGGGAGGAAGTGGGGGTTAACTGAAATTCATAGACGTAGTTTATGCACAGCCCCTACGCTCACGTACATGTGGAACGACCCCTAATTGCAACAACCTTACTAACCTAAACTCAAAGTTGGGTTACCTTATTGTACTATTATTTATTAGATCACCGCCATCGAAAACGTCCAGAACCACGAGTAAAACAAAGCGATTCGGTCCGAAAAATGGACTTTTGGCAATGGACTCAATTCCGCGTGGCGGAGCAACATTTGCCCCAACTCAGCTGTCTTCGACATATATTTCGACTATTGACGTTCTTCGCATCGATGACAGCGGGGTCAAACCACACACCGACCATAACTGACATCCAACAAGGCTCAAAGAAGCACCTTACCTCATAAAAATTTGGAAGAGGACGCTTGCGAACCATTTTGGTTCGAATAAGGTTAGACACGTTTAGGACACCAGTGAGCCTTCTCACCGCTGCTCTGCTCGTGTTCGTGCGCGAGCGCCAATGGCGGGAGAATTCAAATCCGAATATTCGAAAAGAGCCAAATACGAAATTCCCTGAGTTTTCCACGTTCGAAAAAAGTACTTCGATGGCCAAAGTCCCAATTTCGATCTTTTCATAGAATTTTTTGCTCAAGGCCTCATTGTTTAACGAAAAAACTATGTTGATTCGAGACAAAACAACTCCTATAATAAGTTACCTATTCCAGGGACACCCCAGCTTTAGCAAAAAAAATCCTGCCATAACTATAGTAGAACCACGAAGTGATGGAACTGGGCTGAAAGCGCTGACCAATAGAATCCAATCGCCAGTTTGCGATT
>JAQFYZ010000530.1:0-39971 GCA_034695085.1 Cylindroiulus punctatus | reverse complement strand
TATCTAGTGTCAATTTTCTATTTTGCCAAACGGGGTCCTGACCCCTGGAACCCCACCCTGGATCCGCCACTGCACATGCAATGAACATATGTACCCATAGGGTGTGCATATAGTTTCAAAACGTTTGTTCTCTGAAGGTTCAACATTTGTATTTTTCCGTTTAGAGTGTAGGTGTCTCATTTGACGAGGTGCATTGCAGTAGGACACACATCCAGCTCCTGAAACTACCTACGTGCAAGCTTCAGCCCCCAAGAGGTTTCCAGCCCTGCTCCAAACGAGGTCTGGTGCAGACAGCCGCCATGATTCCGGCCAGCAGATAGCGACCTAATGAGCTAGAAAATTTAGCATTTCGAACTGGCCGCATTCCAAAAAAGATAATTTTCAGCGATTAAACCGCGGTTTCCTCGCCAGCTCATCAAGTGCCCCCATTGGGTTATCATTACCGGCCTAACAAGTGCGTTCCTACAGCAAACACTACGCCTTTTTATGCGACAGCAACTTGTTAATATTTATGCGCGCCTCCAGTGTCCCGGGGTTAAAAAAGCACAATTAGCAGGCCCGTCACGCCACCGGTGAAAGCCAGCAATAAATTGCATGCTTGGTGCATGTGTGTGATCCGCAACCAAATTCAAAACTTGTGGCACTCGGCCTGGCCATGCAGCTGAAGCAACAAGTCATGAGGCTGGTGAGACCTTGGGAGGATTTTCAAAAATTGCATATTCAAATGGAGTGGCAGCCTAGGCTTATTTCTGCTGTATCCTGTAAGCCTCCGCACCGTAGTTGAGCTGAAAAGTGGCTGATGCACTGGCATCATGAAGCTTCCCCATATGGAAAATAATATGTACATAATATATTTACAATATACTTGGATATATCTCACGCATGTGGCCAGCTATGTCATATTTTGTCACATCCAAGATTTGGTCATTTGTCCCATTTTGTCACATGCAAATGTTATGCAATTGATTCTTAGTTCATCAATTTTCTCACAAAATATAATGTATCTGCAAAAATGTTACATTTTATTCATTTTCCCCCATTTTTACACACGTTTTGGATAACTGATTTAAGTTTTCATCAGCAAGCTCTATTGCCGCCTTGGCGCTTTGAATGATGGCATTTGCAGCTTCTACTTTTACAATACTGTGCAGCTAGTACTGCAGGCCTCATGTAACATCTCCACTCCTGCAAGCAAAATGTTTTGGGCTTTTTCCTTCTTTTTGGTAATTTCCTCTTCATTAACAGACTTTTTGAGCCCAGTCTCCCTTATAATTCTACAGATACATAGAATACATAAGATGCTTCCCTCTTTATTTGTTGCATTTGTCGCATTATTTTCCATTTTTTACAGAAATTGTCACATTTTGTCACATTTGTCACACAGGTTTCAAATTATCACATTTTGTCACATTTGTTACATCGGCCACATCCTTGATATCTGTAATATACTTAACATATATGCTATAAAACATGTTATATTGATAATGTATAACAAATATCCTTTACAAATATATAATGTGGCAATGCATATTTATAATATATTTATGGCATATACATGTCATATACTTTTATATATCTGGGAAATATATACTGTACATAAACAATTAATTACTGTTTCTAACTTTAATATTAAATTAGCAAAACATAACCAAGCAGGTTGGTCATTCGGTTAACATCTCTGCCTGCTGTCAGGGAGACCTGGGTTCGCTTCCCATGTCGGCTGTCTGGATTGCAGTTTTCGTGGTTATCCATAATCTCTACAGGACTAATTGTCGGCAGAGTCACCCTACAAATTCGGACACAACCATCCCTTCCCCTACTAATTTAATAATTACACCTATTTAGTTAACCATAGTGCCTATAGTGCTTGCCTTTGCGGTTTTTTCCTATTAATAATATTCATCACATATTCCCATTATGTATTGCATATATTTACAGAACATTTTCAATACATGATGGAATATATTTCAGGTATTTATTTCATACATGATAGCATATACTTTACATATATAATGATAACATGTATAATATATTATTCATATATGGAATTGGGCCAATTTTGGTATATGTTGCATATATAAATAATATGTTTCAAAAAATATATTTATTACATATTTTTTTTCCATATGGGTCGTGCCAATCATGTAATGCAGTGATCAATGCCAGTCCAGGTTATCGAGCATCTTGATCACACACCCCACATCATCGAACGCTGTCCTCGAGCCAGGATTACTGGCAGTAATCTCAGCAATCTCAGCGATCCCAGCCACCCCTCCACCAGAGAATGAGCACACGCAATGTCGTGCCATTAGCCTTCGGGATAACACTTTGGATTCAATATGCTCAAGATTCTGGAGTAGGTTACAGTCGGACAACTGGGGCACATCGAAATCATTGTACGCCTAGTATTTTTGTGTGCCCAACCTAACAAAAACTAGCAAAAAACTAACAAAAAAGCGATTACTTTTTTTGCTGCCCCTGCGCGGGGGCAATCACTGCCAGCCTTGGATCCATTAGGAGAAAATCACTTTCTCATTGCGCGGAGGAGCAGCTGCAGAGCATTCTGTTCGTCCAAGGAAAGAAGAAACTGAAGGGTAGTGGCAGTGGCGTCCCCTGCCATGAGAATTGCAAACAATAGCCTGTTTGCCAATCTTGCCAGGCCATTTCCACCAGTCATGTCAACAATTTTTTCCCCTTAACATGTATCGTGAGTTCCTTGTTTGCTTTACCTTCTCCATAATTATGAAGGAAGACCTGATCCAAAGGTGCATCTCTCCCATTGGTTATCACTCAGTTTCTTATTTCCTTGGGCGGACTATAGTCTTATAGGTGATCTATTTATAGCATGTATTGAATTATGGTGATCTATTGAATTTTGAGTTTATTGCTAATTGATTTTTTATTTCGTTTTATTTTCTTATTTACTTGTATATTACTTGTGTTGGATTATTTCTTTTGCACTGATTGAAGTGACTTGATTGAAGTTTTCTTTTGTAATTGTAATTGTTTTGTATCTCATCCCTCTCCCCCACCAAATGGCATCCTCACAGATGCTGACTGTGGGCGTATTAAATTGAATTGAATTGAATGTATTGCTCAAGGAAACAGCAGTTTTACATTTTTTTTAAAAATAATGAAAACCCATTGCGAAAGGTGGAATACTGGAGCTGATTGACGATGCGAACCATTTTTTTTATGATTTCTCAGAATTATAATGGACACACACATAATGCAATGCTGGTATTGCAAAGCTTCAGTTTCTGAGTTTTCTGATCTTCAAAAACGTGATGCAAAGTACTAAAACGTCCCTAAATGAGTTTCAGGCAACACACTTCTTTGGTTCCTTGAAAGAATTACGTGTTTCTCTGCCTCGCATCTGATTCATTAGGCATCGTCCAATACGACATGCAAATTGAATTTCGAGCAACGGAAGTGGGTATTAAAAGACGGTACATGTACTGAAGATGCGGAGATGCAAAGACGGTCCATGCACGAGTGGAGAAAAAAAATTAGCCAATCCTCCACTACCAAAGTTAATGCATACGATATGTGATGTATGCATTGCAGTGCATTAAAGACATTGCCCATTAGGAAGCTTTTGAAAGCTGTTTTTCCAAATTCGTCAATTTCTCAATAATCCTGATTGCATAGCTCAGAGAAAAGTAGCTACCAACATTTGGGCCAACCTGACATCACCTTCCAAATTTGACCTTATTTACTGGGGCTACTTAGCGTCACCTAAGGCCAGGAGCTATGGCATTAACAACGTCAGGGACTTGGTCCTGAAGTGGAGGGGGAATTGACATTAGTCTGGAAAAAACTGTGGAAAACTGCGATGACAAGTTTAGATAGCTAATCTGGTCAAAGTGTCAGCATACTCAGCTTTTATTTTTCGATTACTTTGCCAAAATTACACTGTAGGAATGATAACTATAAATACAAATAAATTTATGCTGGCATTATTTTAATTCATTTTCATCCTCGTGACAACACAATGCCTACTAAAGCAAAATTATTAAAGTTATTTCTCTCACAGCTGTATTTCCAGAAACTTCGTCATTACTGGCACATAACTCATTCAGTACCACGAAAGGTTGATTGCAAAATATTTCGACGCGCAGGCAAGGTCACAGATTCGTTCACCTAAGTCCTTGGTTTTATCACGTGATTTACACAGGCCATCCAGGAAGGCTCCCACCTGTGCACCAACCTGAATGGTGATGAGCTCATCCATGACAAGCCATGACTTTTCCTCCAGAGGAACGTTTAGGACATCTGATATGCCCACACAGGCGCAATAGGTCAAGATGTGCATATTCCAACATGCCCAGCACAACATTTTTCAGGCATGCATTGTATACCAACTTGCAGACAGAGTAGCCCGGGGTAACTTGAAAATAGTTCGTGTCTCAGCCAAGTGTTTATCCACCTAGTTTTTCCCTTCCATTTTTAGACATGGAATTCGAAGATGCAGACTTTGCCGCGAACGATGAGAAGAAAGTGCGTTTTGCACATCCAACGCATCCAACATTTCACTTTTTTTTGTGGTCCTGGATCTAAGTGAATTAAACATTATTAAATATCAATAACCTACGCTGCATATTTTAATATGTTTCTGAGAAGGCTCACTCACGCCCGTAAGGGCTGCTTTGATCTAAATTTACCAGAAATCAAATTACCAGTGATTTCCAGTCAAAGCAATGTTGTGGATTTATGTTTGCTATCACATAATCCGTGTGAGTGCAGCATACCAAATTGTTGATTAGTGGAGATTTTCCTGCAGTGCTACAGCACACCGGCAAATAGCAACTTTGTACAAGTGACGTAAACGTGCACCTCTTTTCTTGTTTGCAAGCTTTAACTGCACTTAAATCTGCAAGTAATCGTTGTGTTAGTTATTAGGAAAGCATCCCCACTTACGGCACCTGCTAACAGTAGGAGCTCTAGGACACTGAGTTGAATTATATTTGTTTTCTCCAACATGTATAAGACAACTGAGCAAGGATCAGCCTGGACGTCATAGGCCGATCCTCGCCGATCCTCATCAGTGATCAAAAATGGACATGTTAGTAGGGCCCTCACTGCACAAGCATTGAAATCCCTCTCGCAGCTCCATCAGCCAGATGCCCTTACTCCACGGGAGCCAGTAAGAGGCTGCTTTTTAACGTACGGAATGAGCTCGGCCAATGGGGCTCGTGGAAGCCGAACGTACGCATGATCCAAGCTCCACACCACAGGCATTGATTTTGACGACTGATCCATTTTCTCTACAGCCTGGTGCACGGCGCACCAAACAGAATCCCAACTGCAAACACATGTGGCTTTTGACCGAAGTTTACCCCTGCAGGCTGTCAATCGAAGGGTTGGATTCAACACGTACTTTTCCATCTCCATTCTAGTCAATGAATTCCATTCGGGGCTCGTCCATAAATGCGTTCGTACCTGTAACAGACGATGGCGGGCTTGAATAAACATATCGATTGGCCCACTTAACCATGAATCCGCATATCGGGGGCACGGTTATAAGGCGACTCGGATACGCGCGTCCTAGTCGAACACTTATAAATGTACGGGCTTGCTACACTGTACTGCATATGGCAATACATGCCAATAATTTGTATGGAGCTCTGAGCTTATCCGGATCCATACTACCGGTCTAATTTATTTTGTATGCCATCAGATGTTGGAGCTTTTCCTTCAATTTAACAGTGATGATGTCGTCCACCCTATAGTGGTGGCAACAGCCGATTAAATTGGGTTGATGGATTACACCCTCTATCCCATTCAGATCTGGAGGAAAATACTGAATTGAGTTGTGGTACTGTACTGCACAGCAGTAGGATGCTCTGATATCCATACATGTAATGGTAAATGCATTTACGATAAATACTTAACATTTTCATTAGCTACCCACATTGGGTTGATGGATTACAGTCCTACCACATGGCATATCTTTGCTGATACACTATAGTACATGTAGAGTACTGAGTTGAATTGAACTGATGTGGATAATCCGAATAGTTGGCTATGGGAAAATTATGTTAAAATTCTAAAAGCTACTTAATTGTTACAATGTCCCTGACATCATCTGTACATCATCACTTGTAAGAAATTCATTAGTGCAAGTCATTATGAGGAAAGCATGGCAGCAGAGCAAGTCCAAATTTAGGAAAATCCATTTACAGTTTTCTGCCAGATCTGCTATCACGTACCTTGTCGGACATGCTAAAAATACAGTCCAGTAATAACAACAACAATCTGCATCTGCATGTTTCCTCCCACATCACATTAAGACCTAAAGATGTGCAAGTGGACGCCAATACGTGCATAATGGAACCAGCGTAGGTGGTATCAGCAACCGTTCCAAAGAGGCACTCTGGGATCACAAACCAAGTACATGTACCAGACGTCTAGACTAGAGAGCATGTCGTAATCCAGAACTGCGCGACTCTTGACCATCTCCATTAAAGCGCCGAGCCGGCACCTGTGGCTTACACCAGCAATGGCCACTCAAATTCAGAGAGAGCAGCTGGAATGGCGCTCGTCCGTAGCTAAATTATATGCTAAATTACGAGGCACAGGCTCCGGAACCAGACAAGTGCCTGGACCACTAGTCTACACCATTTCATCACATGAAACTCAAGGTGGAATTACAATCGGAACATTTTCGCATTAGGAGCCATGCACATATTACGACCATTGGATTTTCGAGTTTTTGACCCTTTAGTAACCTCTCCCCCTTGGACCTCCCTTGCCACATATAGTTGTGGGTCTATAACCCCATGTATAACTACATGTACTGTATACAACAAACCTGTGCTATTGTCTATAGTAAAACCAAGAAGTGATGGAACTGAGTCAAAACATGTGCCGACCAATAGGGGTCCAATAGCCTATTGGCGATTGATTTAGCCTAGTTCCACACAATCAGTGCCACGCACTGAATGGATTTTCACCGACTGAAGAAACATGGAAGCGTTAATCAACAAGCCACATCTCTCTGATTGGTTGACTTCAGTTCCATCACTTCTTGGTTTTATTATAGGCTGGATTCTCAATATTTGGATGCATCTTGCAGCATGCAAATACAGGAGACTGACAAAAAAACTGAAACACTAACAAGTTGAGGTGTCGAACTTGTTTGTGCTGGCTATATAGTTCTGGAGATTGGACAGGCCTGAGATTGGAGGATACCTATTTCCAATATCCCCAAAACCAATACCTTTCATCGCATAATAAAGCACAACACATTTCTACAAGGGAATACTCGACACCTGTAAGAGTCCATTCCAAAAACGGATTGTGGCTATGAAAGCTCAACAAGGTAAACCCCATAAAGATAGTGTTTCAGTGATTTTGTCCACCCCCTGGAGTTGGACCATCCATCAATGTTAATTCTTTACATTAATTTCCATCAACAAAAATCGGACGACATCTTTGCTGCCACCCCTTATAACCAATCATCAGCATCATCATCCAATTTCTGTGAATCCCCTACTTCTAAATCCTCGGACGTAATGTGTGCATGGCCCCTTACCGCTCCAGCTTGCATCCATGGCCTCATCAGCAGGTACAGAGGACCGGATCCATCACTGCATCTCCACACAAGGCAAGACAGTCCAAATCGAAGCAGCGTTATCCAGCAATGGTATATTCCCAGACCAGCAAGCACAGATTTTTCGCCACAGCGCATGTTGGATGTTGCCACCCAAGGTCCTTACTTTGGGGCTCCTTGCCATCCTGGTCCATGACCAGCTAGTGGCCTTTGACCTCCGAGGAAATGCCGCTGCAGCAACGGACGCTGAAAGAAGCTGGGTTAGGCGGGCACGGGCAGGGAAACAAATGCGGGAAAATACGGTAGCGTCGTATTTTTAGCCCCTTGGTCCGGGGTGCAGCCCACACCCCCCCGGAGCCCAAATCCATTAGCCAGCAATTCAAAAATGGCGTCGCAGTTGGTCGGCCAGAAACGTCGTCCCAAGGACGCCAGGCATGAAAATTTTGCACTTACTTTTGATGACCCGTTCCGTGGTCGACATCTTCTGGTTGTTCGAAGACATTGCGGGGCCGCTCACTCGTGGACACTCATAAAGGGCCGCGGATCTGCGCGAGGATTAATTTCACGGAAGCAGCAAATTCTTCAAAATGGCGTAAACAACTAGTGACATAGCACGGTTTGCATACTGCATTGCGCAGAATTCAATGCGCAGCAACCAATGGGAAAGGGGCGGTGCTCGGCCCTATGCGAAACGGGGAGCGGCTGGGCTAGTGCGCCCCTGCCAAAGGGCCTCTCACAGCGGCACTGGCTCGACGAGCATCCAAATTGTCCGCACGAAAACACCAAACGAGCAACGGTCCTCGACGGGCGAAAAACCAGCGGAAATGAGCGCGATGACGCCCCAGCGAGTCAAGCGACCAAGAAGCCTCCGGCGAAGTTGGACCGACCGCCGCCAGGGGGCGACACCGGGCGGAACGTTCTATGGACCGACCCATTGCGATCGCGGGGGTGAGGGCTGCGTGCGGCAAGGACGATGGTGAAAAAGCGCGCTTTTTGAATTTGTGTTCAGAAGGACTGTGACGGTTCAACAAAAGTGAAATCAACTTACAGTTTAATGACGGCGCGGCTGTTGTTTCCAAAGGTTGCCCTTCTTTATTTTAATGAAAACGTTGTTAGTTTTACCTGAAATGTGACTAACAGGCATCCGAAGTGCCCCCGCTTGTGATAAATTCATGTTGGGAAGAAAACCAGAAAAAAAAATAAGAAATTTAATTTTAAGCTTATTACAGATGCACTCGTTAGCATACACCGGGGCAACACCTTAGACGTCCAATATGGCTCCACTAACATTTTATGGCGCTGCACCCGCAGCAAAGTCTTCTGCACATTTTCTTACAGAGCCTGTTAAGGACCACGATAAGGAAAGGTTAGTAAATCAATCCTCGGAGCTGTGACCGGCATTATAAACGAATAATTTGTTTTATTCACGGTCAGTGGCGAGAAACAATCTGCACAACGTTTCGAGAAATGAATCTCGTCATCAGGTGTTAAAACTGAACAAAAAATTTTTTGTTATGAACAAATTTCAATGGGTGCGTGAGCACCAAAAGGAGTGCTAAGTTATGTAACAAATGTATGTGTAACAAGAGTATGTGTAAAAAAACTTAGCACTCCTTTTGGTGCTTCGGGGCCTGGGGGCAAAGCCCCCATTGGTAGTCTGCGAGCTGCTATACAGTATGGAAGCAAACTGAAATTTCAGGAACTTTATTTCGTATTTTTTTCTGGTTTTCTTCCCAACATTAATTAAAACATGAATTTATCACAAGCGGGGTCACTTCGGATGCCTGTTAAAGGTAAAAATAACAACGTTTTCATTACAATAAAGAAGGGCAACCTTTGTAAACAACAACCGATGGCGCGATCAAAATTCCGAGATAGGCAAGCTGCACATTTTTATGAGCTTAAAATGAAGTTGAGTACCAGTACTTACGGGGGATCGAAAGCGTTTACCCACCATGCGAAAAAACTTTGGACACCCGTTCGCTTTAACAAATAAATAAAAACGCTCAATTTTTTCTTACCATGTATAGTTTTTCATAAATTTCATCCCTATTTTTTTTCCGTTAAGTCGTAAGTTACACCGATTATTAATAAAAAATTTAATAAAGGTGAGAAAAATGAGAAGATACACGCGCCCGTGTTCCAATTTCAGTGTGTGCTATGTCGCGCACCTGAAATTTCGAATTTTTCTCCTCTTTATTTCATTTTTAAATAATAAACGGTGTAACTCACGACTTTAAGGAAAAAACTGGGACATAATTTATGAAAAACTATACATGGTAAGAAAAACATTTAGCGTTTTTATTTATTTGCTAAAGCGAACGGGTGTCCGAAGTTTTTTTGCATGGTGGGTATACATCATATGGGACCAACGGTTTTTTGTTTGAAAGGATATGCCAACCTACCATGCAAAAAATCATTTACGCAATTTTGATTTAACGAATTAAACCAAATGCTATATTTATTTCTTACCATGTAAAATATTTCATCCATTGTTGCCTTCGACGATCAGTCGTAAATTGCACCATTTATTAAAAAAATTAAATAAAGACGAGACAAATTTGAAATTGCACGCGTTGTCACTGAAATTGGACTACAGTATGTTCATGTGCAATTTCGAATTTTGCTCATCTTTACATCGTTCTTTTTATTAATAAACGGCGTAATTTTAACGACTTTAAAAATCGTCGAAGGCAATTGGACGAAAAATTCTACATGGTGAGAAATAAATTTAGTGTTTGTATTCTTTAAACCCCAGTTGTTCAAAGGATTTTCGAATAAAAAGTATTACTATTAGAATGATCGATTAAAAACGGGATAAAAATCAACCTTAGATAGAAATGATGCAATTCAATCAGCGAAAGCAGCTTTTGAAAACAAACTGCATTATTCTGCAATATTGGACACGAATTTGGGCTCATCAGTATTTTTACTTAACCTTCAAATGTCCCCAAAGCTGGTCTGAAATGCGTACTTTCGCAATTTCCGTACTATATATGGGCTTCTCCTAATGGCTCGTGAGTTAGCAGTGATTGCCTGGGTGTTAGGGGCAATTAAATGGAGATTTGAAAATAGTCCAGGGTATAAAGACCATGAAGAAAATAATAGAGACATTCGGATATTCTATTTCAGAATGCCAGATGACAGTCGATTTCAAACCATTTGTGCAACAGCTAATGGCATGAATACATGTAAGTGCCATGTGCACTAACACAATTTTAAAGATAGAAAAGATAAAATTACTCATTTTAATAAAACTTATCTAATTACAGTTAAAAACCTGCTGCATGCATTTATGTTTTAAAAAGTAAAATATACATTCTTTCATACATACATTCAAGAAAAATTATGTTGTGAAAATGAAGTGTGAAGTTATGAGCATATTTTGTCTATTAAAAACAGCCAATTATGTTAACGATGGTACTCAGGGACATCAAACATCAACTTTTGAGTAGGAGGAAGAACATCATCCTTCTCAGCATTATGAATTCGTTAAGGAATTGTAAGTTTGTTTAACACCACAGAAAATATTTGCAAATAGACCATGCATTTTTCACATATACACCAGGTATTATATTCAGTTTTAACCAATACACCGTGGTTGTCTTAGCCACTGCTTTCGTAAAGGATATTTATGCAAAAGTTTAAAAATGCCAGTTCCGATAGACATAGGAATTCCCATGATTATGCACTCGCTCACTCCTGCAATAGCATCTTTTTGACCAAAATATGCAGCATCAAAAAGATGATCAGCGGTATTTTCAAACTGGAAAAAAAAATAACATCAGGAAGGTGTTTCAACCCTTAATTAACTGACATTACTGATATACAAGTGATACCTACTGATGCTAACATAATGACACTCTCCTTCATTTTTGCCAATCCAAACCTTGTGATACCTAAGATTTCACCCTTAAGAAAAAAAATTGGTAACGACAAGTATTAACAGTTAACAAAACCATCACATATTCATTAGAAACTCAAAAAGTACTGACATCAAAGCTGATTTTCAGCATTCACTAACCATGCACGTCATTAAATCGGCCAGAAGCATCAAATGCCTTTTATCAACACTCATGCCATGATGTTCCATTGTATATTGAACTTCTTTGATGATTGTTTGTCTGTGTGGATGAAAGCGATAATGGATAAAAGTCATTAAATACATCGATATCCCTTCTAATTCTACAATATTCCATACAGTAGAATTTTCTACTTTATATACATGGATAGTGAAAAACATTAAGCTGAAATGACCTTGCAGCTTCAATTCCGAGTGCTTGATAAACTTCCCAGATGTTATTCGAGGATGTTAAACGACCATCCACTCCTATAAATTATCGTTAAATATTGTCCAAATCCAATACTTCGCCAGGTTATGCAAGGCAGAACGGCTTACCTTGGGTAGCCAGTACCTCACGAAGATTATTTCCCTCCACAAATAATTTGTATTTTGTGCTTCCGGCAGAATCTTTGCTATGAATCACGGCACGAGAAACTGTTGGCAAGCCTTTGATCACCACTTTCGGCAAGTTTCTTTTCAAACTTTGCATCACAAAATTGATTGTACTTTTCTTTATCTCCTTCGGTTCAATGGTTATAATGCCTTCTTTGTGGACATGGACCTGATGACGCTTCACTTGTACTACCCTTGAAGCACAGATGGAATCTACAATGGATTCGGTGTCAACTTCTAGCTGGAATAGTAAATTTTAAGTCTGAATGACTAAAGTACAAACAACACTAATATCCAAAATAAACGTAGAAATGTTTTACCAATAATAAACGAATTCGCTTCAGATCCAATTTGATAAGAATTAAACAATCATCAGGCAAATAGAGTTCTTCAACGAACTCCGTAACCTTTAGTTACAAAAACAAAAAATACATATACAAATGTGAATATGTATGTATATTATGAAGAGTAGTTAGCTGATATAATTGTGTATAAACTGGAATTATTATATCAAATTTGGTACATATTTAGTAAGTTATAGAATCATTCGTTATAGTTTATTCATATAGTCACAAATTGTTGTATCATGTAATATACCATTAGTTTCCTTCGGACTTGTTACATTCAATTTAAACTGTAAATGAAATGGAAAATATAAACTAACATCTCCCAGTATGGTTTTTTCAATCCGACCCTTCACTCTTCTTGCCATTTCCAGATCGGTGCAATTCTCCAGGCAAGTCGTAACAATAGGGGTGCTGATATTTTTGAGGGCGTTGATGATTTCTCTTATGCGTGGAACACCCTGGGTAATGTTCATGGAGGCCACTCCGGCAAAATGAAACGTTTTCAGAGTCATCTGGGTGGCAGGCTCCCCGATACTTTGTGCAGCTAGTGCTCCAACAGCAGTCCCTGATTCCGAAACCAAGCCATGTTATAATATTTTCGAAATGAAAAGACTATGAAAAAGATTTACCTGGTTCGATTCTAGCCCTCATGTATTTGTCCAGGCAAACATCTAAGAATTCTTGCAGCTGACTTATGGTGATTCTTTCAAGCTTCTTCTCAACTGCAAAAACGACAATCCAATTATAGCACGATAGACATTATAATAGAGGACATCATTAGGTAAACTGCTTACCTATTGATAATTGAGATTCGTGATCATAGCCATATTTATGGCGGATTGATTGCACGTGATTAGCATATGTCTCAACGAACGATCTGAAATCAGTTTTGGTTTAATGTAATAGCCTTTTCCAGAAGACATGCAGTTGACACAATATGGATGCGTACAATAGCTGTGTCCGAAATAGTTTAGGACATTGCTGATATTTGTCCTCTTCCATTATTTCAGCTGCAGTTTGCTTGAGTAGTGTAGCAGACAATGGATTTTCTCCTTTACATGGAGACTTAGCCTGATTAAATTGAGAATATGATAAAACCCGAACATTTTCAAACCAAACGATAACAGAAATTAAGATTTTCACACTTACACGAACATGCTCCAAAACTCGCTTAAATTCTAATGGTTCGTCCTTCCCTTCCATTGCTGCTGGGTCTAAGCCATCGTCACCATAACTGAATTGTACAAGATGACCCACTGAATTCCTCACCGTGGAATCATAGTGAGACACCAGATCTTCGAGAGCCTGACTCGATGTTAATGAAAAGGCATTTAACAAAACTAGTACCTACTGTAGAAATGTGATTGATGAAGCAAAAGATGACAGGGGTTACCTTGATTAATCGGCGCTGCATGTAACCAGTGTCTGCTGTTTTTACTGCTGTGTCGACCAATCCTAAATATGGAAAAGATATGAAGTAGTTAAAGATTCTATTCTACTCCCGTAGAATAGAATATGTCCAGGATTGTCCCGCATTGGCCTGTGTAAACTGATTGTGGGAAACCATGAACACCACAACAGCCAACCCAGAAATCGAACCTGGGTCTCCTGAATGAAAGGTGCTTGTTACGCCACTAATTTAAGCCACCTGCTCGGTGATATAATTGGCGATACACTGACCTTCACGCCCTCCCATTGTATGAAACATGAATTCCGTGGGTATTAATCCAGAATAGAAGCTGTTGCTTACAAAACCTTTGGCTACGGGACTTTTTGCTGCAAGACAAAACCAGTTTCAATTCTTGTCCCCACTCCAAGTTTCTCAGCAAATAAATGCACCTACAGTGGCGTTCAAAATGTGGAAGAGAGCGATCATCAAACCCATTTGGAACCCTATGGCCACTGATGGCTTGCTGACCAACACATGCAATCATCTGAGAAATATTAATAAATGAGCCTGCAATGAAAACAAGCAATAGATTCTTTAACTGGTGTATTATTGTAGAAACACGTTTTTTCCACTATTATCAGAATCAAGAAGAACATATAAACAATATCAAGATCGCCACAAAAATGTTAGTCGGGACTTTAGCAATTTAAATCCATATATTAAAAAAAATAAAATCAGCACTAGTATCTCTCTGTACCTTTGCTCCCAGACAGAGCCATTATTAGAGGGCTGTTGGTTTTCGTTAGCTCACTCAGGCATGCTTTTCCAGCATGTTCTCGAATGACGGATAACTCTTTCAAAATGATGGCCTCCAAGGTTTCCTCAGCAGTAGATCCTGGCTGACAGCGCAGCGTTCCTTCCTTCAGCTGATTTATGTATTCGTCGCATTTGGCATAGCTTAAAATGTCCATAAAACGGGTTTTACAAGTTGAATGCTAGACTTGTAGAGCGCCAAACAGAGTCGAATTACATCAGACCCTCACCCAGCATCTAATAATTTCTGTTTCGCTTTCAATAATCCTTCCCCTGGTGTAACGTCGCCAATGCCAATGCTGAAGCCTCGATTCGTCAGGTAGAACGAGCACAAGCGGGCCAACCGCCACATTGCATCTATCGCGTGCTGCTGACCCCAGTCGCACAGTAGAATGTAAAAAATATTGTTCTTGGAACCAGAGCCCAAAACATTTTTATCAACGGCCCCACATAACAATTGGCTGTTGTAGACGACAATGACTAAAATATAAATTGCATATATATTCATGAATATTTGATAATATTCAATTTTTTTTGTTATCAATTATTACTTACAAGAATCGTTGATGCACAGATCTTCTCCTTTTGTGTATGATTTAGCCTTGCACCGGAGATTCGCTTTTACGGGTGAAGATTTGTTCGGTTTCAAAATCAAACCGAAGACTTGTTTCCCTGACCATAAAACGTAAGGCTGTAAATGAAGGAAAACAGAAATTAAAACGCAAATTGAAATAAATTCCACTTTGAACGAATCTGAAGACAAGCACCTTTCTTATGGCAGGGGGTGGCAAGTCGATTCTCATGGCGCTATCCTTGCCGGCTAGCATGGTGCCAGTTAACTGACAAACCATTGCGCGGTCAAAGAACGTATCTTTCAAAGTAAGTAAATATGCCCCAGTTAAGAAATCCTGTGTAGCTGCAATGAGAAGTTCTCCATTCCGAGGTGTCACTAAATTCGACTTTGTCTAGGAAGAAAATGCCCCAGAAAAAGTTTCAGCCTTTTCATTTATTTAAAATATTAAAAGGGCAAAGTTGTGGACTAATTATTTGTAGCATACTCCCATGAGGAACAACGCCTCTGCACGCGCTTCCTCGGTTTGGGGTAGATGCAGATTCATTTCATCGCCATCGAAATCAGCGTTGTAAGGTGCGCAGACACACTCATTAAATCGAAATGTGCGATACGGCATCACCTTGGCCTGTTTCAAATTGCGAAAAATATGACCATGCATTATCGTTATTTTTGCTTACATGTGGAAATTGGCACAATTCTTCATGCTACAGTAGATGCACACAGCTTCAATATTTCGTTGACAATCCAAAGCCTTGTTTTACGACAAATTTCTGCAACTATTTTTTAAATACACAGGTAGTCACGAGAATAAGTTACCCTATATGCAAACGTGTTACAGCTTATATCAACTCATATGTTACTTGGTCTTTGCTTTATCATCTTTAAATTCTTGTTTTCCACATTAAATCATTGATTCAGCATGAATTCACCTGGACTCATTGGAATCAGTTTTTGGAAACATGCATGAAGAGCTGATCAACACATTACCTCATGAGCCATAATACTGAGCTTGTGCAAAGACGGTTGACGGTTAAACAGGACAACATCACCATCCCTTAGATGCCTTTCGACAATGTCACCCAGCTGAAAAAAAGTTCAGCTGTGTTTAGACAATGAGGGCAAAGGTGATGTGAAATAAACTAATCACTGGACGAAAAATATTCCACACCCTTAAATCATTCGCAATTCTAGTTCTGCTGTCAAATTTCAGCATTTTTCGCAGCTTTGTGCCTTTGTGCACAACATAGTTGGCTCCTGGATGAACATCACATCCATTGCTCACCAGCTTTCTCATAGCGTTGATATTGAATTTTGTGACCTATTTGAAGTAATAAAGAGCGTTGTTTGCAAAAGTAACACTTTCCTTAATTTTAAAAACAAATTGTGATGCCAATACACTTACACGCTCAGGATATGTGAGAATCTTGGCAACATGAATGGGCACTCCAACCTAATAACAAGAAGCGGGCCATTTTCAGAATGATATTGTATGAGAAGTTGAATTTATCGTTTTAATTCTAGAAGAATTTGAGTAAATCAACCTGGTCGATTCTAAGGTTTGGATCTGGGGAGATTACTGTACGTGAAGAAAAATCGACACGTTTTCCTGAGAGATTCCCTCGAAAACGTCCTTGCTTTCCCTTCAATCGCTGTACAATACCCTTAGTTGATTTCTTTGGCTGAAAAAATTAAAACACAACATGAATTGGCTTTTTGTAAATGTGTAAGAAAGCAATTCCACAATTGGTATATGCATTACTTGCCTGGTAACTAATCGGGATACTCGACTGTTCACTATTAATGTAAAGAGCAACATAAACCTGAAGGTATTCCCAAACTTCCTGTTATCCACATAAAAATTATTGATATAATTAGATATCTGCAATATGATATACAGATGAACAATTCTCCTGGGATATTTTTCCTGATGGCAAATTCTAGGAATTGTTCAATTGTTCCTATGGTGTAAACGTTATTAGCAAAAGATTACTAAGTATTATAAATAAAGTAAAGGCACAAAAGTTGTCAACCAACAAATTTTATAGCAGTTTGAATTTAAATAAAATATATGTAATTTACCAATGTTATTGAAAATCAACATCATCAAAAAAAAAACAATTTCCTCGCATGCTCAAAATAAGCCATATAAATACCATTAAAATTTGAACTTTAGCTCCAGCTGCACGATCTCTTTTTATTACATCGTTCAATCCTATGATCACATATAAACTCATAGTGGCGTCATCTTCAGTACTTAAAATATCATAACAATGTGGACGTGATTAAAGGTACAAGAAGTATTTTTATAAAAATAGATAAAAAAACTTACGCGCCAGCTTTCATATCAGAAGGGACACTTGGTCGAATACATAAAGGAGGAACGGGAATCCTAGTTAGGATGAGATCTTTGGGATGCCCACTCTCCAAGTCCATCAAAAGCAATGGAACATCCTAGTTTGATAAGAAAAATTTCTGTTAAAATAAAAGTATCACAACTATGAGTAGGACACATGAAAATAACCTCACCTCATTTGGGATTCTGCAAAACAGTTCTTGAACTAGCAAAGGATTAAGAATTTCCTAAAGATATTTAATAATATCAAATGTCAGCATCCAACATAACACAAATCTTTATTTTACGCCCTTTTACCTGTTCAGCTTTCTTGATGAATGGAATTAGGTCTTTGTTGTGTTTGGCAGCGTCTGCAAATTCGCTCAGGAAATCGACTTTTAACCCTTCATCAGCTTTTTTCAAAGATCGAAATTGCTCGTGAGAAATTTTCATCCAACCACACTTTTTTACAACCCCTAAATAATAAATGAATTAAAAAACGTGTTTTTCATTGCACAGGGAGATCATGTGGCATAGTTATATAGTGCATACTGTACATAATGTTCAGTCAGAATAAATGTTTTACCATTTAATGCATTACAATAGGGACAGCTGGTGTGTTTCTTGCTCTTTGCAAGAATTTGCTTCTTCAATGCTTTCTTCTGAAGATAAGGCAAATGAGGCCTTTTAAGAATTTCTTGAAAGGGAGCCTTTTCTTTTGGTGACAACATTACTCGAGCACAAACCTATGTTAGAGGAGATAGGCCATGTAATAATTCAGTTGAACAAATCCATTTAAAAGTAAATACGAAAGGAAAGTCAAGTTAGTGCCAACCCAACCTTGCAAATTGACTGCAAAATAGCAATGACAAAACGAAAATATCCAATGTGGAATACCGGCAGCTCTAAATCAATATAGCCAAAATGACCGATGCATTCGGCCAGTTCTAAACCACAGGTCAAACACTTTCGATCTTTAGAGCTGGTACCCTAAAGAAGCAAAAAAATTCAAGATAGTACATGCACTGCGACCTTTATGGAAACAAAAAACAGCACTTTATAATATTGGCCTTTTTCACCAAACAACAAGAAAACAAAGCAACAAACCATTCGATTATCCAGAACTCCATAAGTCACAGGTTCAAGGGTGCTGTCCACAGTGTACATAGGTTCAGCGAAAACCTTTAAATGAGCATGGAGACCCATTTGGACGGCATTGTGCATGCAGAAACGGATGTGACTTCTGTAATAACAATCACACAGATATAACCACAACCGCCATGGCCTTTACTATCGACATATACTTAGCAAATCGATTACAATGATAAAGCTGGTAATGTTGTCATTTATTTTTATTCCAATACGTTTGCCAATAACCTTACTAAGTCTGACCAGAGTTGACAATGAGGGCATAGGCATATTATAATTGTTTGACACACCGAGATGCATATGATTCTCAAGCACCATGTCAAGTGAATGACAACGACTGTGTTGCACCCACAATAGTAAAAACTCCCAGCAGAGTACTGACAAGTATCATAAGTTAAAAATGCAGTAGTTTCCTATGCTATAGTTATAGTGTCTACACTAACATTGTATAGTGACATAACCCGGCCATACAGTGTATACAACGAGCTGCAGCAGTTACATAACAGTGATAACACCTATACGTACATCTTTTGAGCCACATCCGTCTCTCGATACTGTTCCTTAACCATTGTTGACAGATGTTGGAGAAGCACTTCGACTGTAATGCATGATAACAACGATTCAAGTAGACATTGCCCC
This sequence comes from Cylindroiulus punctatus, assembly GCA_034695085.1. Classification (NCBI taxonomy): domain Eukaryota; kingdom Metazoa; phylum Arthropoda; class Diplopoda; order Julida; family Julidae; genus Cylindroiulus; species Cylindroiulus punctatus. Next base: position 20,716 of record JAQFYZ010000530.1, on the reverse strand, counting down.
TAAAATTCAACGAACAACAATCAATTTCAGAAGGTGAAGCTGAGTTTCTCGCCATTGCCACTGGGCGTCGCTCGTTGTCTTGTAGTCGTCCCTCGCTTCAAGCGGGTATTTTGAATTTTCGTGACAATTTCTCGAGCACAATAACCAAAATTCCATAAGATTTGAGTTACAGTGTTAGCTGAATGCATGTCAAAGCAATAAAAAATGTATTGCATTAGGTGCCCAACAGCTGGTAATTTAAGCAATTATGGCGTGTGGCAACACGGCGTTGATTAAAGCGCCGTTGTTGAATTTTAATTTTCTGTTCGATTTTCAATCGAATCCGAGGTCACACATTCCAATCATTGTGATTTGGTTCTTGCTGTTTGGTTGTAAAATATCGAAATGGCTACTAGTGATCAAGTTTCAAAATAAACTTTATACGTTTATACGATACGTTTGCCATATTTAGCTTGAAGATTCGAGCTAAAAGCACCTTTGGTAAGTCAATAATTCTAATTCATAGAAAGCAGCGCGTTACTGTACATACAGTACAGTACATGTACGTACAATATACAGTACGGTGTACATGTACAGTACATGACCGTAAACAATTTCTTTCCGAACAAATTCTACTATCATTTTTGTTGCAAATGTTTAAGGTTGTAATGAAACAGTTTGACCAATGTATGGCATCAGGGAGTGCGTGCAGTATGTTTTAAAATAGGAGAACATCCTCTATGCCATACAAATTTTGCAAAATGGATAAATACACTAGTAGTGCCGTACAATAAGTGCTAGATTAACCAATAAGCGAACAAAGCAGCACGTGCATGCTTAGGACACCAGGGGTGTGCTGAACAACCCCGATGCCAAAACTCAAGTCTGAGATTCTACATGTACAGTACATACTGTACATGTATAGGCCACAATACCTTTAAGATACCTACATGTATACTGTAGGTCGACCAAGCCATACATGCATGTGAACAGTGAATCTGTTTTACATTATTACATGCATTACTTTATTTGAGCCAGCATGGACCCTCAAAACCAAACTATAGGTGAAGTCACTGCATGCAAATGATGTAAACAATTTAAGCAGGCTAATCTTGATTTGAACTCGTGATTTACTGTTCCCGTGCTTGTGAAAAAACTAAAACTAGATGCAGTGAAACTCCTACACCAGGCATCATTGCAAACGTGTGGGGAAAATGTGCTCCAACTGGTGTTAGCAAACTCAAGAGTACATCCGGAAAGGTTGAGCTGCCCATTTATGTAGCTGAGGAATCTGGGTGTTTTGCATTATGTCACCACTTGGTAACAGATATTAAGAACGCCAACCGATCGAGACAGCACGTGATTTTGTTTGAAGCTTTCATGAATGTGCAATTGATATTGAGAGCATTTTTAAATGTTTGAGCAACATTTTTAAAAGGTCATTAATTACAGTGCTTTGAGTATAACCCCGATTAGTGCCAGGCAGTGATCATGACTGATGAACACAAATTGTGCAGTTATAATTTATATACAACTATAGGTAATCCTGCAGGCTTACGTGGGATGTCAGGCATGTTTCGATAATTTTAGATTTATTTCACTTATCCATTAGATATTTTCAGTTAAGCGTAAGCACGCGCTTAACTTGTCCAGCATTCATTGTGCATACACATGAATGCGTCACAAAGGGAGTAACTACATGTATTACCATGGCTTAATTTCGTCTACTCTTCACCTTGCCCCTTGGCCCTTGCCTTTGAAGGTCCTGTAAGATGGCAAAAGCCAATTGTCGAAGAAACTTTCGAGCGAGTTACACATCTGATTATCCTCTCCAATCCTATACACAAGGTCACCTGGGGCCAACTGACCACGAAGGGAAAATGGATGGTCTCTATAGACAGGCACTAAATTACAGGTGAAAAGGGGTTTGTGTGGAAATTATTTGGGGCTACTGTTGATGGCACTAAATCACTATAGAAGTTATTTAAAGTGCATAGCCCACATTTTTCGCTCGGATCCCCTTCCTCCATCCGCACACAACTACAGGCAATAAATCGTTACACAATGGTTGTGCAGAAAACCATTCTTGAACCGAATTCTTTGTCCACGTGCCCAAAAAATTCATCACGAATACTGTCATAATAACAAGTATTTTTTTTCTAGACAAACGAATTGTGCATGTTGCAATTGGAACCATAAATGCGAAATGAATTGTTTTTAGACTAAATTTGTCATTCTGTACAACTTTCAAATTAACACTTCTGCGCAACATAAAGTTCATAAATTTAGAGCTGGTAAGCTTATTTTTGAAAAATCAGTTTTTGCATTCTTGTTAAAAATTGCTGCACACGCTTTAAAATCTACAACATCTATTTGAAGAGCATACAGCTTACTTACAGTACATGTCTTCAAAAATGGACTTCTTTAGGGCGTCGTTTGCTCAATTGATTGTCTGATATTTTCCAAACTCCCTTTACCTCACACACGACGATCCAGAAGGTTTTAAAATGGTTTAGCTTCATATCCCAGTTTGACCTCGTGAAACGATATAGCGATAAACGTCGCTTAATGGGAAGCAAACGGGGCATTACATCAGCTGATTAATCGAATTCAGTCATCAGTTCCCTTAGATCGAGTGCACTATATAACCCGAGCTAAGGTATATGGCGCATGCGGCTATTACCTAATATGAGATCACGAGTGCTGTTGATGCAGATTAAATGCATATAGGGGTTATCTGAAGACTGGGATTTTAATATTAGGGTTCTCCTAAAAGGACCCTCATGTCTGCCGCAATCCCATTGAAACCACGTGCACGATATATTGGTCCTGGCCCACTTCACCATTTTGCCAATTTCGATAATTAGGCTACCATTAACATAAATTTCACGCACGAACACACGTCGAGCTAGCTGTTGGCCGCCAGATGGACGATGGTGAAGCACGTCACCCAGAGAAACATTGGGAGTAGTTTTCAGTATACAACTGAATTGTAGTTGTGGAAACACGAGCATACAGTATGGACGGTATACAGCCTATGGGAAGAATCTATATATCTTTGCTGAGTTAATTTGCTCTGCAAAACTGTACCCTCTGCTGGTGGTCAAACATTTTTTTACTGTTTTGGCATACATCATAGGTATGAGTTCTGAATATAATTTGAAAAGCATTTTCGTATATATTATCTGATACAGATGATTAACTGTGACATATTCGTGTATTCGCCTTGACATGCAGTTTTGGAGAATATTCGTCGATCATTAAAAATTAAATGTCTTTATTAGCCATATTTTTTCATCAACAACATCTCATGCAATTGTTTTGAGGCTTGGGTATTTCTTGCTTGATTATACATGCAAACAGTGAATGAAATATGGAGAGGAAATGTTTGTAAGGAAATGATCTGTATTACGGTGCTTCCCATCCCTGCATACCAATGTTGAATTTAAAATGGTACTACAACATAGTTACATGTACATTATAATAGTGCATAGATTTGATAAAAAGTAGAAAGTTCTTAATAGAAGACGTTAAAGTTATGTCATCATCTTAAGAGGGGTGCTGACAGATGATGACGGAAATGAAGGGATTGACAAAATGACGTTGTCATCATCGCTACAAAAAAATAAACATGTAAAATTAAAATTATTAAAAATGTAAATTGCTACGACTTTTTTCATAACATTCACTTCATTATTACTTCGGTGGGCTAATATTCTGTATTTCTGATCTAAGTGTAATTTTCGAAGAAAGTCAAACATTGAAGCTCTTATAATCGACATCAACTGCTGACTTCAGCATCAGTTGATCGTGTTCTTCCAGCAATGCACACGTTCGTTATCAGAACAATGGGGAAAATGAGATTCCCAAAACAGAAATTTGTGTAAGTAGTAGCTAAGGCTTGAAGGTATTTATGTACAGAATTTCATAGAAATCCATTCAGCCGTTCTTGCTTTCAATGATCGATATTCTCAAACTTATTAAACACATTTTAAATTTTATTTTATAGTGTTCCTTCCAAGATAAAAAAATGCTTCTGTTTTGTTCCCGCGCTTATCGTCGCAAATAAATGTACCCGGAAAAGTGCAATTTCGTTATTTTTAATTTAATGAGGGCTTTTGGCCACGTGTCCCGCTTTTGTTGCTGCGATTGCCCCTGTGCCCATCTCCTCACGTGCCTCATTTTCTCATCATGGCACCCATCCCGTTTTGCCTCATTTCCATATGTAGCTCCGTGTCATATATTTGCGTCATAAATGAGCTAAACCGTGTTCCTTATGGACGAAACCCCCCACGCAGTCACGTGTCCGTTGTCCGGTTTATTGGACGGAGGGCACCGATTAATTTGCGTGGGAGTTGGAAGGCTTTGCAGATTGAAATCGGGCGAATTGCATGCTGGTTACCTTACACTTTTATACATTACAATTGTATATAACGCGCATCTCCGCGAGGATGGAAAGTACATGTACTTGTACGTACGCGAGTAATTCATGCAGATGGGCGTTTGAAATGCATTTCACGATTTCATCTCCCTAAATGATGATTCCCAAATTGTCAACACCTGCCGTCCAAGACGTGACACGCATTAACGATGACCCATTAACGGCCCTTGCATGACCCGTGATTTAATGCTAGCGCTGAAAAACGTCGGAAAATGATTAACTTATAAGTCTTATTAAACACTCCACTCCAGCCCACAGTGGGGTATTTGCCCAGTTTTGCCGGCCAATAATTTTATTGGTACGGAAAGGGCTAATCCAATACGTCAGCGTATTTTGTGACAATTAAAACAGGGTTTGTTCTTTTTTCACATTTATTTTTTATTGGCCCGATCTGCCTACCATAGACAACCTATGGTGAAATTTTAGTTTTTCCGAATATGATGAAAACCATGCTAAAACATGTTCCAAATTACTATATGTTATAGTCCAGGTCTCTCTGTGTGTATCTGTGGTCCAATAGAAAACATTTGGACATCATTAGCCAGGCAAATTTATAAAGATGGGCACAAATTCAGATGTGTCACCAATTTGAAGAGAACAATACTGGAAGCATAGCAAGAACTTGATTGCAATATGCTGTACAAGTTGATCAAATCCACGTCAAAACGAGTAGTATAGGTTTTTAAAAAGATTGGAGGCCACATCAACTTTATTCATGAACTTTCAAGCACTTTTCGCCCCCGAACTAACAGTGGGTAAAGCGTATAGGGTTTGAATTAACATGGAGAGAAGTTCTGAAAATGTGTGATGAATTTCTCGCATTCTCTGTTATCATATCGTGGGGTACGTTTCATGTAAATTATACCTAATAATAGCGCTAATATTTATGAATGGAGACAGAACAACTTTTACATGTATGTCATTGACCCTGTTCTTTTGCAAACTTTGCTCTTGTGTAATGTTGGGATGATCATTCAACAAAAAATAAATAAATGGAAATGGTAATTTTGCAGGTACTATTCTCTACTTATATTGAATGGCAAAATTCATGACTGGAGGCTATCGCTATTGTCTCTGTTACAATATGGGATACCCATTTACATGATTTCGGACAGAACAGCTCGCTGGTTATCCGTATTTTCCTTGATCCACCTTCTGTTGAACATTCTTTGAACTGAAACATGCAACTCGATCCTGTTTCAATCCTTTCGTCGATTGTATTGAACGTACAGTATTACCCTTTGGTCCTTCCATCCTTTTCAAACTGCGGTCTGTTTCCAAAGTTAACTCCTGTGCCTGGAAACCCTTTCTACTCAGCTTCATGCTTGATGCACAATGCTTGATTCAGATCGGATTTAACGTGCAAGCATGCATTGATACAGGACAGCGTGGATTTAATGTGTTTTATATCCCTATTTTAGTTTAGCCATACTCAAGTTTAGGATTTCCATCAATTCAAATTTAGGCCGGATGAAATATACCATGCGCCCGTTCATAACCCACCTGCTCTTTCTACGATTTACTTTAAAATGTAAATCTCAAATTGTGGTTTAACCAATCGACACTGAAAACCATTCTTATGCATGTCGTCATGGACGGAATTGTTGAATATGGTCATATATTAGGTTATACCTGTACCGGTACATTCCATCTATTCAGCTATTTATGGCAATAGACTTTGGACATGTACGACCATATCTGTTGATATGTGAACTTACATGTATGGCTACACTTAGTACGAACGTATTTGAATATGCACTGACATATTTGTATGGAATTCTATAAAACAGCATTTCACCATATACATACATTTATATGTCCAATGAATGTGAGTCCATTTGTGATCAATTTCTGGTCACATACTGCATGTCAATCCATTTCTGAGTCAGATATATAATTATTGACACCAAGGGCACTGTAATATTCATTAATACTGTATGATTTTTATTTATTCATGACCGTAGAAAAAAACATTGTGTGAATTTACGAAGACTAGGGAAAAAAAGTAGAGGGGTGAATTTGTTTATGATACCCCATAGGCTAATGTCTTTTTAAGGCCCATAGAAAGTGTTTTTTGCAATTGAATTTTGATAATTTTGGACAGATATGATAATTTCAAATGAAACTAAATGTTTTAATTCAAAGTATATATTGACAGTAAGTTCCTGTGCTATTTAAAATGAAAAGACATTTCGTTTTTCCCAATTCTAGATCTCTTATATTCCCATTCAGACGGCAGGTGCTGCCATCTATCGCTCATAAAGAAAAATAAAAAGTTCGTTTTTATTAATATCACATGCATTTCCGCAAGTTGTCAAGCGCACATCCAATAAAACCCAAGTCCCTCTTAATGTTTACAAAAAAAAAATATGGTAACCAAAACTACTTTAATATGTTGATCAGGAAAGGAGAATTTGTGGTTCGCAATTTTGTGCAGGGTGTCCCCAAAGTCACAACGTATTTTTGATGGGAGGTGTACTAGCCATGCCAACGTGGTCGTGCCTTCTTGAAGTTTAATTTACATTGCTTAATATACATGTATAAAAAACCTGCCTCCAAATTAGAAATGAATTTAAATACATTTGCATTAGTGTAATTTATTAACTGACGTGATCCATTAGTAATTCCGCAGGCCTGTGGGAGCAGGGTCGTTCTTTGTCAAGAGCACATCCAATAAAACCCAAGTCCCTCTTAATGTTTACAAAAACAATATTTTAATATGTTGATCAGGAAAGGAGAAATTGTGGTTCGCAATTTTATGCAGGGTGTCCCCAAAGTCACAACGCACTTTCGATGGGAGGGTGTACTAGCCATGCCAACGTGGTCATGCCTTCTTGAAGTTTAATTTACATTGTTTAATTTGTGAAAAACCTGCCTCCAAATAAGAAATGAATTTAAATACATTTGCATTGGTGCAATTTATTAACTGATGTGATCCATTAGTAATTTCGCAGGCCTGGGGGTGCAGGGTCGTCCTTTTTAGGTTTGTCCCAAATCCTTACCACAAGAGCAGCTGCACGCGCATGGGCGTGGCGACAACTCAGTAGGTGGCGTTGCATGTGCGCCCGTGCAGATATGAGAAACCCCCAAAATACTTTCCATGCAGATGGCTATTTAACGCGGGGCATCTTTTTATATGCAATAAACTTTATAATCCCATTTTCGTATCGTTTTTAAGCAAAACCTCCTTGGCCGGGGTTGCTGCGCCTAAACAATTGGGCACGAGCCCTGCTCCCCCTTACCCTGCCCTGGGGCCATAATCAATGATAACTAACCATTATCGCACTGGGCGATGAGACCCCCTGACTACAATTGCTATACCCCTGCGTGCCATCTCTTTAATTTATTCGCTGTACATTAAGGGGATGATAACCCGAGATTTCTGCGCTATGAATTTACCTTGATTCGACTATTGCTCAATATCCGACGAAAAAATATATTCACTTTGCATAACCCATATGGAAAAGAAATGCATTTAGAAATACATTACAGAAAATGCATTTTGAAATATGTGTAGATTGAGACATAAATGTATTTCACAATGAATTATAAAATGCATTTGTTGAGCAGTTCCTAATGCATTTCAAAAAGCATTTCATAATACATTCCATAAGTTGCTCATATGGTATTGGGAAATATAGTTTATAATGTATAGTGTTATTACTATACCGGTGGCAGTGCAAAATAACATGACCACGTACTTTCTAGATATAGAATAAAAGATCATCTTGATTAATTTTTACAATTCAATGTACTTTAGGAATAAATTTTTAATAATGTAATAAATTACAATAGCACACTGAATGACATAAATCCGTATTGCTAAATGTGTTGCACAATGCAGTTGTCAAGGTATTGTAAAATGCATCAGTAAAATGCATTTCTATTTGCATTTAAATTAATTTGCAATGTATTTCAAAATGCATTTATTGTGGAGCTCTTTTTGAAACATACATTTGCAATGCGTTTCACAATTTGCAATGTATTTCAAAATGCATTTGAAATACATTTCTTTTGCATGTGGGAACGAATAAGCACAACAGTGAATATTAATGCGAATTTTATAAAATTTTAAAGAATCCTGTATTTGCTTGAGCTTGTTGGAACATGATTGAAAAATCATTTCTACCAGTGCACATGTTGCAATCATTCAATTTAATCAATAAGTCATACTGATTTCAATGTAAAAAATCATACATTGGCTTGTATTTTTGGTATGCTCGTTATAAGCCCAAATTAATAAAAAAAATTGTAATGAGCTTAGGGTGTGACATGAGTCTAAATATGCTTATTTTCTCCCATTTCATCGAAATCAGCATCCCATTACATGGGACGTAAAATTTGATTTTGTCTTTCTGACCATCGAAGTATGGTTCAGAAATGCCTGATGTGTGGCATGTATAATTAGTGATATAATTTTGAGGATTACAAAAAAGTATTACAGACTTAGAACATATCAGTGGGATTGAAATATAAATATTGTTTGTACATTTTACACAGGGCATTATACACTGTAAACCGTAAAAGTACAAATGCAATTTTTGTGCGGTACAAATGTACATTTGCACCCCATATATCATATATGTACCCAAAGGGATGAAATGATTTAAATATTTCTACCTCAAGGTTCAATAAGACTCATATGTACCCCTAGGAACACATGTCAAGGGTACACGTGCATTCAACGTATGGTGTGTGTATATAGTTTCAAAACATTTGTACCCTTAACGTTCAACATTTGTACTTTTTCCGTTTAGAGTGTATGTAGTCACCAATTCCTAGTTGGCAACTTGTGAAATTCCTTCAGTTTTGATGGATTGTAAACATCACAATGAAATTTCCGGAGTTGCAGTTTTCCAACAATTTTATAATCAATGCTATTAATAACGGGAGATGCAGTTATAGTGTTGAAATACTGACAGCCATCCAGTTCTTCACAAAGACACATGAAGCAGATGATTACAGATCTTCAGTGTTGTGCTAACCAAATCAGAAAATACGTTGAAAAACACGTTTATTAATAGGTGACATGCGCCAAAGAAAATTCTTGTGGAATTATAGAACTTCACACCAATTTTCCTGGGTGTAAGTATTGCGCCTGTTTGTATCGCAGTGTCCTGTCACCTTCAGAGGTGTGTAAATCCACACGACAATGATGCTACCACCATCCCTGGCACACGCCCGTCCACTTTGACTGGCAGGTGATGGCCCTGGTGGCGGAACGCTTTTGACAAACACAATTGTCATTATACCGGATAAACTTTCCACAGGCCTGGAGCGATCCTGAAACTATACCTGAGGTGGAGCGGAGAATGTGAAACTTAGATCGTGTAGGTGTCACATGCGTTCTGCAGAGACACCCAGGCTAATGTTGGTTTTCATTGTCCCAATTGTTTGCACTATTTGAATGCCGGCGGTGACTGACCATTCCAAGGAAATGTCCACACCTCCAAACACCGAACATGTCACTCACCTGTTGGCAATCAGTGCATGCCAATGCCTGGCGGTCATCTAATTGACAAGACGCATAGTATATTACCCGGCTGATGTTGGGACTTCTGCCCATTCATCTTTGTTTGGTTTTAACTCAAATAACTCCCCCCCGTCCCTCACACTATTTTTTTTCTGCAAAATGAGATCGTCATTTGACGAATGGTCAGCCTTCTTGTCGCCATAGTTATTGATGCGGGATGTCTGCTGATTGATACCTTGGTGCCCTGTAGTTATCAGACCAATGGTGATGCACAGCCCCATGTGCTAACAAAAGTTGTACCTGTCAGTCGCGCACCTTTTTTAATATACACACAATGCACTTTGGAAGTGTGTAATTTAATATAGTAGCCGCTGCTTATACGTGATTGGGTGTAATTGGATAGTTTGTTTGTAGCAATGTCCAGAAATCCTGGCACGATAGCCTGTGGTGATGCTTGCCATAGTTCACTATATGCAGGATGGGTCCAAAGATGTCACCATTTATATGGAATATGGCGAATATCTGCATTGAGCACAATCACAAAGCACAGGATGAAAGAACGAATTTGGTTTAGTTGAAATATTTAATGTTATAATCATAACATGATTTATTACTGAATAAATTATCAATGCATCCAAAGCCCATACCTGTATGTGGTAACATATCTCATCAGTTCATTCATTTAAGCTAACACTTGTCATCATTTTAAAAGCGCCAACCCCGAAACTACAAGTAATGGCATCGTTTTTGACTGAAGAGATTTCGAATGGGGCGAAATTTGCGTCCAAATTGAATCAAACACGATGGATTTTAGTCACATGTCAAAGATTAAGAAAAGTCGTAGGCGAAATTTTTGTAAAACTGTAAAATAAATGGATTTGAAATCGAATTTTTATTCAAAAGTCACTGAGATCTCATGACAACTCTTTCATAAGCTTATGATGATAATGATAATGATAATTGTTGTCATACCTGTGCATGTACATAACAGTACAAAGTCAATAGGCGTTCATGTATTTATAATGTTATTATCTTGGGAAGAGACGGGGTCTGAAAATGACAAATTTTGAGATATAAGGAATTATGCAAACAAATTTAACAATACTTGTATGCGTTGTCGTATACACTATTGCTGTTATAGATTTTGATTAATGTTATTGTGCTGTTGTTTTTGTTTTGAATTTGCATTGCTGTTCTTATCTTCCCATGCATGATATACCACTGCAATACAGTGCGTGTTATGCCGGGTCAATCAGAAAATACGAAATTCGATAAAAATAATTACATTATTAAAAGGTCTTATAACCATCCCAGCGCAATGTTAAAGGGGATTTTCGTTAATTGCATTATGTCTTGCTGGTTGCATATTCGATAATTGCTGTTTCGTCCCACATTCCCAGACCTGTGAAATGGCATCCAATTACTGGTGTTGAGATGTGTCATACTGTGTAAAAATGTGCGAAATAACCACACTTTTAAAATCAAATTTTCTTAATTAGCCGAAATTTTTCTACAAAACTGGGCGTTTAAGCAGTAACAAGCTAGTTATTTTAACGAGCTGCAAACATTATTCGGCGATATCAGCGCCAGGGACGATAAAAACGAACAAAACTGCTGAAATGTCTGGAAGCACACTGTTAAAGACTCTTAATTTGGAGGTATTTAGGAGTCGTTAAAAAGGTTTTACAAGACCAACGTTTACTCACTGAAAGCGTTTTTTTGTATCATTGTTAAAAGTAATAGTTAGTTAGTTTTCGGTTGTAATGATGGTCAGCTCCCTGAAGCACTTTCAATGACTTATGAGTGCCATTTAGCACACTATGTGCCGGAAAAGCTTATGGCCAGTCGCCATTCCTGCTGGACTATTAGTTTGTATTTGCACCCCTGTGCCGACAAAAGCAATTAAAACTTTGTTCAGTTTGTAATTGGACGTTTAGGAAAGGAGCATGGGGCCTACCTTGATGTCAAAATGGGTGATTTCTTATTCCCTAACAAGGCCCAAGAGGTGCGGGCCATTTGGGGGAAGTCTCCCTTTCATGGACGTGGGTGATGTCTCTGCTCTGCTTTGGCCCCAATTTGCCCAATTTCAAGCCTCAATTCCACTTCCCCACGTTAATTGTCTTAGGGGTTTCCTCCAATGAGGCGTGTTAATTAAGACACGCGACTCATGTCCAATTAACGGCAGGTGGACCCAACGCATAATTTACCTAAACTGAAATCTGACCCCAAAGGGCCTGAAGACAACCGCGTCTATACGCTCAAAGTCAATAATTGAGTTGCAGATTGACCGTGTGGTCATTCGGTATGCAGTCGACAGACCTTGTCTTTTTCCGGTTTTTAAGCACAAAAAGCCAGGTTTGAACACTGATTTATTGCCAAGGAATTGCGCTTGCAGGATAGAAATTCGATTTTGCAAGACGAACATACAGCTGTACATTGTACATGTCGGTCAAAACGTACAAACAGAAGCTGCCATGGATGCTTGCATTTTTCAATTTTCAACCCAAATTTGACAATTGAAGTCACATTATTATAAAGATGAAGGCGGTTTAAGATATTTCAATGGTTACTCTTTAGTTAGTTTTTGCTAGTTTTTAAAATCACTATTGGATTTTATTTAGAAAATAATGTGTATGTCTGATATTATCTTATTTTGGCATTAACTTCAAATGACTAGCTTATATAAGGATATAACTATAGGATATAAGGGACATTTTTTATTTAGAAAATAATGTGTATGATCTGATATTATCTTATTTTGGCATTAACTTCTAATGACTAGCTTATTTACATGTATTTTACTATTTTTAGAATTCTGTGTGAAATAGTTGTAATAAAATGTTGTGCTTTGACGCACAATTCCATGAACACTTCATGAAAAATTGAAACATACTGTATCAGGGAATTAATAGGGGATGTGAGAGATTTTTAAATGGGTTGGCTGCATTGTTCAGGTGTGTTTGTTTTAAAAAAGCCAGGGAAACCCAACGTTTCAGTATTTACATGTACATGTATATCGGATGATTCAAAAAAGTGTAAATCAATAATAAACAAGGAATGTAGGATTGATCAACAAAAATAATGTACGGAATTTAAGGCAACATGACTTGGAACGGAAGAAAATGTACACTGAAGTTATGGTTTTTAAATACACAATATAGCATACGAATTGCCTGCACTAGCTTGAATTGGGATTATTGAAGTTATGTAGTGCAGTATGTATCGTTCCAGCAATCAGCATGAAAATGTTTCTCCATGTCGTTTGTCACTTGAAAAAGAAGTGTTACAGCATCTAAAATAATTGTTGACGTAATATTCAGTAAAATTATTGAATTCGGAATCTCAAGTGTTTTATGTGACAGTTGATCTCCATGGAAAATCCAAAGGCATATATTGCCAATGTGAATTGGTTATATTCAGTTACCTTTTTGTGCGAAAAATCCCTTTTTTAGTGCGCAGAAGCGTGACCGAAATATCGTGCTTTGTCTGACTTTTTTCTGCACTATCCATATCCCTTTATTGAATAGCGGACAAAAGTCTGCCGATACATATATTAAAAAAGCTGAATTTTAATATTTATCACTTAAGCGAATTCAGATTTAGGTGAAAAGTAGGTAGAGGGTCGTTTTTGTCCCGAGTGGCTCAGTTTCATTAGTTCGGCTATATTATCCTGTATCAAATGATCTGGTTACGTCTATTGCGTCGATGGACCCCATTTTTTGTGCAGAAACGATGAAAACTGCAGGAAATTTTTGCTTTTCAATATTAGTTACGGTTCACAGAGCTTAGGCTCCATTAATATCAGATTTATGACATGCTACCATAGCTACAGAGGGATCATTCACTTCCATAATGCCAGTTTTTGGCAATTGATGGATCGTTTATAGTGTATATTGACAATTAAAAATAACTATCATTTTCACTATTGGTAATTATCAATTCTATGTAATTTTGTGCTTGTTTTCATAATTCCATTTAATTTGTCAGCAAATGAAACAATCGCATAAATATGAAATATACTATATTCTTTGCTCGCTTAAAATATCAGCATGAATATATACGTTTTTGAAAAAAATATTTTTTTGCACATTGTAATTTGTTAATGCAAAACTTCATCTTCTCGTGATCTATGTATACAAGGGTAAAATGTCAAAAGCTGTTAAACGCATGCTTAACCCCCTACTTGGTTGATTTCACCGATTCGCACATCTCATTTGGCCAATTCGAATATATTTCCCCCTTTCATTTTTCATTCGAAATACCCTTTTTCTATAATAGTAAAAAATCTGGCTATTTAGCGTAAAATGCACATTTCTACAGAACCCATTACTTATATGACTTAACACCATCCGTGACTCTCATATATTTGTTTTCCCCCTATACCCCTCCCTAACTCATTCCCCATTTTTTAGCAAAAAAGTGAAATTGCATCGCTTGTGTCAACTTTGCCTTTTGATTCATTGGGTTCAAGTCCTGGTTCATGCAACCCTAACTTTTATGTTAACCCGGCAAGCACTTAGGCCTTTATAACACTTATCTGCATTTTTAGTCATTGTCTACTCTTTGAAAGGGGCATGTGCTAAAAGCATGTGTGACTATCGGTTTTCAATGGAATGATCAATTTTGAGGCACTGACCACACACCAGTTTCCATTTATTTTGGAGACATTGCATATTTTTATGACTCTTTTTTTTCTCTTCCAGAAAAAAATTGATAACTAAACGCCGGACCAATAATGCATTTGATAAACGTAAAAGCAGATCCAACGGTTCCGACGACACACCGATAGCTTCACAAAAGGAGTCGATGGATGACTGTTTCGATAACGACCACAAATTTCCGAATTTCCGATCAAGAACAATCTGTAAGTCAAACACAAGTTATGTGTACATATATTCATTCATTCATTCAATATTCATGCATTTAAACTTAGCATTATTTTATGCATCTGCATAACGTTTTTTGAATTTCATGCCGATTTTCAAGTGTGGAATTTGACATCATATTCCATATCATTACATTACACTGTGTATCTATATACAGTATATGAGTCTGTAATGATATTGCGCACTGTATCTTCACCATTCCATTAGACCTACACATTGCTGTATCAGGGCAATCACGCGCATGCGCAATTATTGCAGTGAGTGCGGACACATTTGCATATTTGCCTATTATAAAATAGGATTACGTGTATGTATTCCTCCATAATTTCCAACCTATCTTTCATGGAATAGTAGTGGTAGAAGCTGCCATTCCATATACATGTACTATATTGGTATCATTTTTGCATGCCATCATGCAGACATTGGAATTCTCTTCCAAAGGATGTATTTAAACTATGAGAAATTCAATTCAACGAGGTTGTATCCATTAATGTAATGGTTCATGGATTATTGAACACCCCCTGTGAGCCTATAGTATAGTCACTTGTACAATGTACATGTAAGTACACTATCAGTACCCAGTACATGTATCTCATACCTTCACTCTCATTAACGCTGGATACATGTACATTGGACTGTTTTAAATATTTCTAGGTAATGAAAACAATTTGTGCATCTGTTGTATCTCCCATATGGAAAAAAATAAGCGATAAATATATTTTTTTAAGTATATTATTTATATATGTAACATATACCAAAATTGGCCCAATTCCATATATGAATAATATTTTATATATTAATAAATACCTGAATACATAAAATTATATATATATATATAATAAATACCTGAAATATATGGTAAATGTTCTGCAACTATCTATAAAATATATATAAAATGTATATTCAATAAATATATTCTGAATATGCACTGCCACATTATATAATTGTACGAGATATTTGTCGTATATTATAAATATAATATGTTTTGTAATTTATATGTTTAGTATACCACAGATATATCCACATCTATTTTTGATATATTATACGCATATTATTTTCCATATGTGCTGTTGCACTTCAATTCAGGTAGTTTTTAAAAAGCTTTTATATAAGTTCTCAATATCAGCAATATGAAGCATGAAAATTAATATTTAGTCATCACCATTTCTTAATTCGTTTAACCCCCATATTTCGCTTAAAAAGCTCAAATGGCAAAAGTACCTTTTAATTGTTCATGCCTCTGGTGACGGCAGATGGTCTTATGGTACCCTGTGTATTGTTTGGCGCTAGTGGCACATACGTCCATCTGCGCCTGCGCACAACCTGCAGTCGCCAATCGCTTGTTGGCCACCACCGGGCTACTCGTAATGTTTATTGCTTGCTAGCTGGGCTTTTATGTATTATGCTTTGATATATTGAAAGGAAAAGTTTATTGCACTTAAAATGTGAGACTCTTGAACGAGCACGTGCCTCCGTTCAACACTCGCCACAGAGCCCGCATTGCAGCGTGGCTCATTTTTATTTTTAATAAAAATACACATTATAGACAGCAAATAATATAGGACACGACACTGCTCTCCCCGTATGTGGGAACACGCAGTGGCAATGTCCATACCACCTGCTCGGGCAGGACATTATATTTCTATATGAGAATCATGCAGTCAGCTCTGGGACATTCTGTTATACTGTAGATTTACAGAACTTTCATCTGTTACATTGTCAGTTCTGACAGTGCATATCGAACGTTCATGTCTGTTCTGGGGTTTTTGTGTTTTTTTCCCCATAAGGAACAGAACAGGAGAAAAACTTGAATTTGATTTATATGAGCTAAGAGGTAAAGCTTGAAAACCTGAATTTGTCAGGGAAATTGGAAAAAACGTAGAGTAATCAGGGTGATGTGAATTATTTTTAAGATATCTGCGAAATTTGACGTATAAATATAACATTTGCTTCCACTTCAGCCTATCCGTTTAGCTATAAGATGACCTTGAGGTAATCAAGTCATTAGAAGGTAAAAAATTAAAAACAAAATGGCCAATTTAGAAAAAAAGTAATTGAATTGTGTGGATTCATTATGAAAATATCTGTTCTCTAGTGGTGTAGGATGGGGGAGGTGTTAAAAGGTGTTAAGTAAAAACACACCGATGTGTGGTGATTAGTGGTGTGAAATTAGGTTAGGATTTCTAATGTCCTATGCATTTTGGAAAATGCGACAGGCCAGTCATTCACAGAAACGCTGGATGACTTAATTTCACGATTTGCGACGTAAAAAATAACACTTTTTGTTCAATATAATATTTAATTATTCATTAAACGATTTGTTAGTAATAAATGTGCATGCATGATAGTACGGAATTCTCAGAAATATTTCTGCACAAACATTTGCGGGATATTTTTATGTTCATCTTCTGCACACCATATTTGTATGCGCTGCCGAATTTTTTAAAAAAGTAGATCTAACTCACAAACATTCACTAACTAAATGCTATTATCTGCTCTACAAATCGGTGCTTGTTTTGGATGACCGCCATCTAAATAATTGAAGCAGTGTCAAATTGAAATTGAAAAGTATTTCGGCCCCACGATGCACATGCAAATAATATAAATACTTGTACGTAGCATACATACATGTAGCATACATTACAAATAGCATTCCATTCATTTTCTTATGCCATAATTTTACGGTTTTAATGGTCAGGGTGGTTGTGAAATTTGTTTTAAAAATTGAAGTCATGCAGGGAAGCTAAACACTTTTTTCCAGGGGGAACCCTGATATATGCTCCAACAATTGCAAGAACTACATGCATGTTTCTTGTACATTAATGATGAATTTACAACAAGGCATTGTTGTTCGTGCCATGATTTTATACGAACACTTTCGTAGGTGTCGATAACAGTAGATTAATGTGGGAAATGCTGTTAGGGGGCACTCGCATTGCCTTATGGGGCATCCTAACACGGTCTCTTAGCTCCGACCACAAAGGCTTAATCGGGTCAGTAGCATCAACCTGGCCATCAAACCATCAGTTTTTCTCAGCCGCCTCCAACCCTGTAAAGTTTTCAGTGAAGTTTTTTCTCCTCAATGGAAATCTCAGTTTTTTGGGGCGTGCTCCAGAGCTCGCACCCTCAAGAGCTCGTTTAAGACCTAACGAAACGTTAGCTTTCTCACTTTACGTTGGTAATGACGCGAAACCGTTTCCGTGGGACGTCCAGTTCGGGTGACAAAAAAGCACCGCCGTTATACAACGCACGTGCTTCGTAAGCAGGTGCCATGTAAGAAAGCAAATAAGATTCGGTTCGTGTACTTTGCTACAGTGTGTGCAGCATGATCGTGTTTATCTGCCAGTTGCACTTCTTGGAACTGATGACGGCATCAACGTTATCAGTCCACTTGTGTGTATAGCCACTCGAGCTAATGTACAATTGTACATGTGTTTAAAACATAACTCATCGCTGCCACTCGTATTCCTGCAAATCCCAGAACGATGGAAACTGGACGGTATAAGGTGAAATATTAAATGATGTCATTGCTTGAGCAGGTTACTTCTATAAAAGAATGAAAAGTATGGTTATTTTTGGGCACATCTTGACTTGTCAAGGAAATTGGATAGACTTGGAATTGTCAGGGAAAAGTGATTTAGTTTGAACTAGTCATGGTCATGTTAATTGAATATGCGCGTATCTATTACATTTGATTTCACATATGCAGGTATGCACTCTAAATGGAAAAAGTACAAATGTTGAACCTTAAGGGTAAAAATGTTTTGAAATTATATACACTGTAATAATACACACCCTATATGTATATATGTTGATTGCACGTGTACCCTTGACATGTGTTCCTATGTTCATATTATACCTTGAGGTGCAAATATTTAAATCATTTCATCCCTTCGGGCACATTTATGATATATGGGGTGCAAATGTACATTTGTACCTCACAAAAACTGCATTTGTACTTTTACGGTTTACAGTGTGCAGCTACTTTACTGCTTAACCCAGTACACTCTAAACGGAAAAAGTACAAATGTTGAACCTTAAGGGAACAAACGTCTTGAAACTATATACACACCCTATGGGTACACACAGTGTATGTTGATTGCACGTGTACCTTTGATATGTGTTCCTAGGGGTACATATGAGTCCACAGTTGAGGTACAAATATTAAAATCATTTACTCCCTTTGGGTACATACATAATCCTTTGTACCAAATTTTTAATACTTTCAGGTACATATGCCCATGGCAAATGTACCTGCATGGTGTATTTGCATTTTTATTTTTTCTTTTCTTTTTCTTTTCTTATTTTTGCTTATTTTTACAAAAACCACAAGGGTTCAGAAGATGACCACATGCATACATTCCATGGTGAAGGTCGTTAGCAGACATGGATGTGAGTCATTTCTTAATGAAAAGGTACCCAAGTCCATTAATGGGGTGCAAATGTACATGTACCCCACAAAAACTGCATTTGTACTTTTATGGTTTACAGTGTAGTGAAGAGATTGCACACACAGTCAGCACTACATCTACAAGAAGTGGGAAATTTTAACTTATGTAAGGAAGAATGCAATAACGAAATAGTTATGGCAAACTAACCTAGTTTCCTTGCGCAAATCACTGCATATAAAGTAAATGCATAAGCATTAAATAAAACAACATTCTTCGCAGTGGCATAGGCGCACGCTTGCTATATGTCATATCATCATAGGTGAACTTGCAGTGGCATATGTGATATCAGGGTGGCCACAGGTCAGGGAAGTCAGGGAAAAGTCAGGGAAAATTAAAGTGGTCAGGGAAGTCAGGGATAAGTCAGGGAAACTGGTATGTGGTCAGGGAAATTTTTCACTGTCAAAGCAAAATGCTAGCACAGCACTCAGTCTTCCAGCATGTCCATCCCCAATCCTCTCCCATCCACCCTTATCATAGCTTAGGAATATACCATTTAATGTTTTCAGTGAGAAACAGAGGATTGGTGGCAGTCAGGGTGATATGATACTCAAAGTATTGAAAAACATGTGTTCACAATCTGATGTTAAGACATGTTTCAAGGCTAATTTCAAGGAAAAGGAATGCTGATCACTTTTGGAGGGCCCTAGTTGCAAGGTACAGTTGCCCAGACATTCTGTGAAGAATGTCGTTTTTTTTTTATTTTTTTATTTTTAGCTAGACCAATGCATTTGTTGAGTGTGATTTGTCTATCAACAAAGAGACTGTCGTGGAAAATCAGTTGAGTGAATCCCTTATTACTCAAAGACAAGTGTATGATGATATTCAGGCTATGGGTGGAATTTCTGAGGTTCAGGATATTCCCAAAGCTATGATTCTTAGGGTCAGAAATTCAAGAGCTTTGTATGAAGAATCATTGTAATAGGAAAAAAGAGAAAAATTCTAAAGGATGTGAGGATGTAAGTGAGAGGTGTCTTACTGAAGAAGTTGAGAGGTTGCAGTGTAATATACTGAACATGTTGGCTGTGAAACAAAACGAGCTTGATCCAACTTGCTCTTTTATGAAATTGGCTCTTTTCTCAAAATACGATTTATTAGTTTTTCCTTCATATGTTGTTATTGGACATTCGTCCAAAAGATAGCTAAGTTGCCTGTGTAACAAGCAGCACTTATGTTGAGCTTGATAAAGCTGTTTTTCGTATTTTTTTGAAAAGTGCTTGTTAAAATTTGAAAACACCAAACAAAGTGTGCTTTCCTCTTTAAGCGTTTTACGTTTCATTAGGACTAAAAATGTGTATGCATTAACGAGTAAGTTTTGGTCAGGGAATTTTGGGATTTAGTCAGGGAAAAGTCAGGGAAAGAGCGTAGAGCTGCCAGGTTTGTTGTGAGTAATTACAGGCGAGACCAGAGCATTACCGAAATGATTAAGAGTCTCCAATGGGATTCTCTGCGATCAAGACGGGAGGCACATTGCATGGGGCTTTTTGAC
>JAQFYZ010000529.1:0-39993 GCA_034695085.1 Cylindroiulus punctatus | reverse complement strand
TCTGACACTCTTCACTTATTGAGTTATAGTTAAATACAATATAACAAAATTAAATTTAATGCACTTAGTCATCTGATATGCCATGTTTTTTGGGGACGGATAAATTTACCCAAGTACAACATTTTTTACCGCAAATAAAAGGAAAAATAAAAGCAAAATAAATTTATCATGTAGGCTGCAAAACCGTAACGTTGTAAGTGCCTGTATTAATAATATATTTTATTCCTTTTGGAATAAATTTTTATTATACTACATGTACGGTTTTTAACTTTATTAATTTTTAAATAGGACGTCATCACGTCTGGGGTTTTAGACACAAAAAAGTAACAAATAAGCAAGAAATATTTAAAAGAAAAAATCTGACACATAGTAAAAGTGTCACTCAGCTGTACTGCCTACTCGTTAAGTAGCCTCAAATATAATTTGCACTGTTGAAGCAAGGTCATGTAAATGCTCACAGTAATTCTTAGATATAGGTTGAAAACTTAATATTTATGACTATTTGTGAGTACTTGCTTCGATGAAATTGCAACAGGATGAAGGGTTTTAGGTCACCCTGTATATATGTATTCGTAGAAATAAGTCGAGTTATCCGTTTCTGAAAATGTTTTTGAAACCGCATATCTTCAAATATTTCCATGTTCACACAAGCCAAGGAATTGTGGTAAAAATGCGTGGGTTTCTTTTGAATTTTTTGAATTTATAATACATGAAATGCTCCACTGTAACAGTGCAAGTTTCGAAAAGAAAAATGCACAGGGCCCACGCATTTGCATTGTACAGAAAATGAGATAAGGGCCGGCCTTTGTAAGAGAACTTGGCTCATTATTAGACAAATATTCCACTTTTGAAGATGAGAATTTGCATATAAAAAAGAAAAATGTCTTGAACAGCTTTTTCTGCGTCGAGCTTGCTTTTATTACAACCATTGTTCCTGTTATTTGATAGCTTACTTCGAGAAACCTTTTAATTTCAGACTTGTTGACAACTGAGACGTATTCATTTCGTTTCCTTTGTAACTTTTAATGATATTTCTTTGAAGTTACCCTCATCTTGCGGTGCTAATTCAATGTCAGCTGCACGATAAAACATCATTTTCAAATTTCCATTGCACGAAGGATAAAAGATACTCATTAGCATATTCTTTCGCATTTTGCATTCAACATTTCTTATGACACGATGATTGCTGGAAGAATCAATTCGGCTTCATTGCCTCATCACATTAAATTATGGGTTGATAATGCACGTGTGCACAGGAGGGTAATGGGGCTTTTTTATTTCTGTTTTGTAAAAGCGTCTTATTTTGAGCAAAGTTGAATCTTACTTTTGGGTGTTGTCTAGTAGTCGCTCTATGTTGTCGTTATATTCATCTCCAGAAGGTTCTCCTGTAATTAAAACCAAAAAACTCAGTTGGTACACACGTTAAATTGATGGTTATTAACATTTTGTTTAAATTCGTTTTGTATAATAACATTTTATTTAAATTCGTCTTGTATAATAACATTAAAATAAATTGTTTGTTGAATTAGTTTAAGGGGTCCAGGACAACCCATGCTTATACATGGGCCCTATGGGGTTTACAATTCGTCCCTGAGTTCGTGGGATCTAATCAAGCTATCATGCAAATAAATTATTGGTTTGATAGCTTACCTTCTTGCCATCATCGTGTTCAAGCATCAAAAATGAGTGTTTATATAAAGAAGTGCAAAAATAACAAAAATAAATGGAGAAATTGTTTCGTTATTTTTGCAATTTTTTTATATAAAACTCATTTTTGATGCTTGAACACCATGTTAAAAAATGTTTACAAGGTAAGCTATCAAACAAAACATAAATTTGAATGATAGCTTGATTAGATCCCTAGAAATCATGGACAAAGTGTAAATCCCATAGGGGCCATGTATAACTATGGGTTGTCCTGGACCCCCTTAAGTTATTGGTTGATTAGGTAGTTAATTTAAGTTATTAGTTGATGATTAGGTAGTCAGTTATTAAGTGCTGATTAAACAGGCCAAGAATTTACACTAATCTAATGAGAAAATGGACCGTTAGCATTGTTGTAGCAGATAATTTCTTGAGAAAAATATTACATCAGAAAATGAGGATTTTAATAAGTGAGATTAAAATCTTACCTTCAGCTACATAAGGAAGAGAAAACACAGCCTCTGTGAAGAGCAGGACAGCAAAGGTTACGAGTAGTATTTCGGTTTTCATCTTGTTAGAGTAGAAAAATTAGATCTGAAAATAAAAATTTAGCTAATATAAAGATTCATTGTCATTCCTTCAATTTTAAGCAATTTTTGCTATGAGCAAATCCATCCACATGTAAATGTAAAAGGAATTATTCTTTACATAATCTTCAGAAATCGTTGACAATGTTATCATTAACATGTTATATGAAATGTTATCAAACTGGTGAGCTCATAATTATCCCTTAACCAAAGCAAAACGCATGTGAAATAAAACAAGACTACTAAGATGAGATGAATTTTAAACCATTGTTTTGAATTTTGAGCTTGCACCATTTGCTAAAGCTGTGAAATGAATAACATCATCACGAATGAAATTGGTGATAGTAATCATGAAATCAATCAAAATTTCCCTAGCTAACCCTATCACCTTTGACCCTTTAAATGCCAACTTAAGTTTTATGACCACGTATTACATTTTTTTATCTGAAAAGATATCAGTAATGTCTAGTAATGTCAGTAATGTCACTTGTAAATGTTGCAGGCTTTCTATCACAAAGTTTGCTCGCAAACTAAAGTTTGCTTATATATTTTAAAAAAAGTGACAACTATTTGTTTGTGTGTATGAAAAACCTATTTTTTTATAGAGCCCACTGGTCAACATTGATTAAGCTGGACACGTTACATCCTTTCTGAAAACGCCATTTTTCATTTATCCTCGCAATATTGGGAAATGCTATACAAGACTTAAATCCAATTGAAGAAAGTCTTTCAAGTGTCCTTTGATAGTCCATATCTGTCACAGGCAGCTTCTCGAATATAACTAACCTCTTTTAACGTCTCGCACAGTTTATAAAAAAGATAGTATTGCCATTTCAAAATGCAGACTTTTCTCCAATGCCTATTCAACTGATGTCATTTCCCTAGGGGTCTGCAGTTAAACCTGAGCTACAGAACTGTCAGAAACTATTTTAAACATGTTTGTAATCTTTTCATACATGTTAGAATCAATATGATCAGAAGCACACAGCATCAGCCATGAGTCCCAACATTGGAGCAAATATTTTGTCTGGGAATATGTCCCAGAAAGTGATACTGAGGATATTATTAAGTTTGTAGTGGAATCATGCAGTGACAAGTGCAAAAATGATAAGAAATACCTAAAAAGAATAGAATGTGATGGAATTCAATTTGGTGAACAAACAATGACATTATACGTCATATAAACTTAAAATTCTTTTTTGTACTAAACGTGTAATTGCATGGGAGAACTGATACGCCTTTGCCAAACAGTCAAGAACGTCAGTATGCTGACGTCACATCCTTCATTAAAAATAATAATGGGTCCTGTGTTTGCTTTAAGCATCCACACTGCACCGATATTACTTCCTGTTTGCCATGTAAAGAAAACGAAAGGCAGTGAAAAAAGAGTTTATCACGAAATACTGACGTAATCTTGGTCAGGTGCTAATGACAGTTTTCTGAACTGAAAATGAGTTATGTAACTGATATGCTATTGGAAGTTTCGTTTACCAACTTTCTTGTTGAATTTACAATGCTGATTTCGACGAAAAATAAAATTATTACGCCTATCATGTAATACAATCCAGGTACAGGACATGTGACCATGAGAGGCTTGTTATTATACAGGGTGTTGTTATTAGATCATAAATCTTTTCATACAACATTACAAAAACAGATTTAAAACACCTGTTAAATAAACAGATTTTAGGAAAAAGGCACCATACAATCTAATCTTTTTTGTAAATGAGTTTTTTTTTCTAAATTATTTCTTCTAAAGGGAAACGACTGTATGATCAATGATCACCCTGTACATGTAGTAATGTTAGCACAAACTGACATGATGAAGTAATTTTGTATCTCATTTGCATCAAATTTTAGGTTAAAATGTTATAAGTGATGTCATAATGTCCCTAACATGTGATTTAAAACTGGTAGTTAAAATGACGTCAATTTATCATGAAAATGCACATGAACTGGCTATTTTTCCTTAATAAATCCTAATAATCATCCTGAATAAATCAAAGCTTAAAAATTTGACTAAGTTGTTCGAAGTTATAAGTTGCAACTTCTGCCAATGTCTATTTGTTTATAGAGACGTGAAGAAATTTGGGAAAAAAAGTCGAAATTTGCTTCGCAGCATTTCCTCGTTTATTAATGTAAATCGACCCATATTTATAAAAATAATGCCGAAATTCATAAATGGATTACATGAATATTCAATAATATCTATTTTCGAGTCTTTTGTAATTTTATCAAATTTACTTATTTTTGCGAAAAATTGTAAAATGACATGTTTTACAATTTGTCCATCATGTTCAAAGCGGGGGGGAAATGACGTCATTTGTGAACCTGTTTAAAAGTAGTCCTTAATTTGGAAAAAACAAAAAATGATCAAAAACTGGCATCCATTTTAGGTGTAATAAATGTCTTGCCGAGAAAAGGATCTAAAAATGACATACTATTTCGGTCTATTTGCTACCACAAAATTCATGAATTGACCAGAAACGAAGATTAGCGCAAAAAACCTAGACACGTGATGCAAAAACTGGAAAAGACCTAAAAAAGGGCTTGTGAAACCCACCGACATTTGGTGAGAATGATAGATCGAATGTATCATCATCAATTATAGTTTCATGGGTTATTTTGTATTTTTCACACATATTGGCGCGCCGGGTCTCCCGTTGCGCCATCAGCAATTAATTTAACGGATGGAGATTTTCATTTCGACTTAAAGCACAGGTTCTTAAAAGCCTTATATCGTAGATGAAAAGACGTGGGCGCAGTTTCATTAGATTTCATGGCTGGAGTGGGTCTTCCACAAGTACAAAAAGTGGGAAACTCTTCTGGGAACTTAAAACCACTTTAATCATCCGCTTTGATTTCGAATCCAATGGAGCCGTTTCGAATTTGTCTTCGTTTATTTCCCCCTTTTAGTTTCCTAACACAAATGTACTTTCAAAAGATCCTCTCAAAGGACCATAATGGACAGCGCTCCGGGTTTCCATGGTCAATAACGATGGTCGTTTTACAGGCGAGGAAAAAGCCATTACTGGCAATGTTTGGTCAATGTAAAAAACATTGGATCATAAACTCAAACAGCCTTTACTATGAAGTGGATTTTAGTTTTGAGCTGAAAAACCCGATGTCACCTGACTTTTAACCCTTTTTTCGCTTTGTTGTATCTTCACATTCTGCTGGTTTCCCCAAAGCCTCCAATAGGGGAATTTCCCGTTTTTAATGGGGTGTCAGTCGCCTCTACTGACACCCCTCTCGTTATAAGCAACGCCAAGGGGATTGGATTTTTGTTGCTTATATCCAAAGGTCTTTGATTAAAGTCAGAGTATGATCGTGTGGCCCATTTGCATAATCGCCACTATCATGCATGCACATTTTTTGATGAAATTTAGTGAGAACCCAGAAATGAAACGTAGGCAATATCGTTATTACGAATGTGTGGGAACTTGAATTAAAGTTTCATGTTTATTCACACTGCGGATAAAGCCCTTTTATGCAACCGCCATTCCTGCCAGTTGCAGATTTCACTCTCCATTAGTCATGAATTATTCAACTTATGTTTTCTCGCTTTCGATGATGAAATTTCTGCAGATCTGAAGATATGGCAGGCGCTGAATTATCGGTGGGCGAGCAATCTGTTGCCCAGAAGCACTTTTGAGGTTTAGTTTCTTAGTTCTGTATTTGGAATTTCAAATTGGCTCTGGGAAATGTGAGTGTAAATTGTGTCGAATTGATTTTCATGAGGAAATTTGACAGATGCCATAAAATGTTCACTATTTCCCAGCAGAAGTTTTCGCCTTCGGGTCGTAAAATCCAACTCCTGTTTTGGGAAATTCCTGCATTTTTCTTATGTCAACTTTTGTTATTTGCACGGAATTTATTCCTATCAAAATTCCACGCTCATCCGTTATGAATGTGTCCTTGGGCTACAATTTAGAAATTTTGTCATAGGGGGTCACGTATGGATCACACTTTAAAGTAAAATTGAAAATAGGTGTAAGCTAACTGTATGCTTACATGCATACTTAAACACTTCTTGAATAAGTTCCTTGCACAAAGTGACTCCTTAGGGTTTACATGTAGTGTAGTATGTGCTGCCCCTTAAGTTGGCAAACATTTTGTACTCTAAGGTACTCATGGTTTGCCATTCTTAGGGGCTGGCCTGGTCTTATTACATTATGAAGTACCCAACTTCAAATAAAAATGAAAAATTTGCATAAATTCACATGAAAATATGCGTAATATGTGCACATTTGCAGCAGGAAAGATGGTTTTGACATAAACTCAATATTTGAGGAAAACTTACAAACCAGCAATTCAGTTTAATATCTTCTTTATAAGTGGTAATTTTTTCAATGTACTGCAATTATCTGTTGCATTTTTTGTTGCTTAATTTATTCGGCGATATTTATTTATAAAAATCTGAGATTGAGATTTTAGCTGCATCGGCGTATCTTAATTCACTGAATAATTCATCATCTTGGCACTGCTGATACATTAATCTGAGTTGCACTTGTTGAATTAGTGAAAACCGATCGAGCGACATCGTCCCTCACCATCAACGAGAGTAAATAGTTGGCTAATGATTTATTCGTTGCGTGCCTAGATTTAATTATCTATTGTTTATCGAAATAACGTGATTAAGAATTAATAGCGCAATTCGAATGCAATTAATTATGGAAGAACTTCTCCGAAATAACCAGCATTTAGGGACGACTAGTGAGCTGACAGTGGCAGCTAAATTCGCTATATTTTTAGATTAATTAAAATTTAGACACGAAAAGCACAAAAAGTAATAAGTAAAGAAAAAATCGGAGTTCACGATGATAGTACATTTTGAACAGGTGTCAATTATTGGGACAGTTATCATTTAATACTTGGTGTCAAGTACTGGACAAGTATTAGGACAGGTGTAATTTAGGACAGGTGTCAAGTACTGTGCAAATATTTGAACAGGTATGATTCAGGACAGGGATTAAGTATTGGATAGTTTTGAGACAGGTGACATTTAGGACAGCTGTCAAGTACTGTACAAGTATTTGGACCGGTGACAAGTACTGGAGAATTACTGGGTTATGTGTCATTTAGGGCAGGTGTCAAGTACTGGACACGTATTGGAACAGGTGTAATTTAGGACAGGTGTCAAATACTGTGCAAATATTTGGACAGGTAGGATTTAGGACAGGTGTCAAGTACTGGACAGTTTTGGGACAGATAACATTTAGAACAGCTGAGTGTCCAGTAATGCTTAAGTATTTGAACAGGTGTAATTTAGGACAGGTGTCAAGTACTTTACAAGTATTGGGGGAGGTGTCCAGTACAGGACAAGTGACACTGTGCAAATATTTGGACAGGTCTCAAGTACTGGATAGTATTGGGACAGGTGCCATTTAGGATTGGTGTCAAGTCCTGGACAAATATTGGGACAGGTGACATTTAGGACAGCGGAGTGTCAAGTAAGGAACATGTATTGGATTGAAATATATTTTGAGACCGTAGTGATATATTCTTTAAGATATCTAAATGTTCTTCAAGGACATTGGGTTCTAAAAATCATTAATGTTAACTTGCATGAATTGCTATTGTGAAGTGTAATCATTTCAACTGATTCACATTACTGTCTCCATCATCCGCGCACAACCACTTGTCTGGTTCCCTAAACTGGAATGATTTCAATTAAGCGCGGAATTTATTGTTTCACTTAGTAACATATTATGGATATTATAGAGCGGAATTACCTTACAGTACGATTTTTAATTAGACTTTATGGGCAAAATGAATGTAGATGGGAAAATTTGTCTCGAGCGAGAAATATTTTCTGAGAAACAAACGTCTAAATTAAAACTCCCTCTTAGCGCTTAAATAAAGGCAGGGCGGTTATTCAGACTTAATGAAAAAATCACGGGGGAGCATTTAGCATCTATCAAGTCGTTTCTAATTAAGCCTTGGCCCGTTCATTTCGCATTTTAATCAAATTTTCTTTGCGCATTTTATAACAGGCTCACCACGTGGACGCTTTCAGGGGAACGCTTTGGACTGCAAATAATTAGCAAATTGACTTCATATTTCGCAGTTTGTTTGCGTCTACATATGGCCTGTTAGCTCAAGAATTTCATTCATGTTCACTTAAGTTCTCGTTAAAAATTATTGCGCCGAGAGTAGTATGTGCTCGGAGTAGTAATGAAATTCGATACTAAAATATGTTAAGTGACATATTTATGGCTAAAGTCGTTGTGCAAAAATAAGTCGATTATGATAATTAAATTCGGGCAGGACTTGACTGGTTCCCTAAACTGGAATGATTTCAATTACTCCTAGAATTTATTGTTTAAAAAACGTCATCTCACTTAAAGGAAGAAAAAAAAGGAAAGAAAAAAGGGTAAATTGCATTAGACAAGTACTTGTATGTATAGGGTTGAAACATAATTTTTTTTCAATTTTACAAACTCAACATGTAAATTAAACATGCATCCTAACTCATGCTTGACTTGACTCATGGCAATCACTGCATCCCATGTGGTTTAGCATTATTTTCTTCCCGAAAACTATTTCACTTATTTCTTGAAATTGCTCTTATCAAATCTAACTGTTTCCAGACATCTGTTTCTTGCAATGCTCAACAGCTGTTGTAAGTCGTAATGACCTAGCAATTTTAATCTTGGTCCAACATTCGTTGCAATGGCAGTTGAAATGATTTTTCCATCAACGACCAAATAAATGACCAGTATTCGAGCAAACAAATGGAAGTTTTCCATGCATGTTAATTGCAAGCTTTACCAGTGGCATAAACAAGCCAAATAATGGGTGGCAACCAATGAATTTCCCAGAAAGCTGGCCCTGTTAAATCCACTGCTATTGCCAGTAAATGCTGCGATCATTTTTGTTGTTATAAAGATCTTAATTATATTTTTGCTTCGCACCTCCCTCTATTTACGAGCTGGAGGTTGTTGCCTCTGCCGACTTAATGAATTCCCAGCTCATGTGGTGTGTTTTTTTTTTACGAAATGCGCCATCAAATGTGTCCATTGTCGATATGTAGGTGAGAAAATAGCAAATGGACGTGTTTAATGAAGTCGTCGGAGTACGAGGTTGCTATTTGGCGCTGTGCGTTTATTGGCTGCAGCCAGGATCCAACTGGTCAGTCAGTAATTTAATCTGGAGCGTAATTATTGACCATTTGTCTGTCCACTACGTTGCTTTTATTAGCTCATGGAGAGGAGCGTTCACACCCTAAACGCATGATGTGTTATACAGTGTAGCTGCGGTTTTCATGATCCAAAAGGTCGCCAAGTAACTCATTTGGTTCAAAAATACAACGAACTTATTCCTTAAGGCCCAATGAAAGTGAGTTATGACTTTGGGGACACCCTGCATAAAATTACCAGATACAATTTCTTCTTTCCTGATCAACATATTAAAATAATTTTTTTTGTAAACATTAACAGGGGCTTGCTTTTTTTGGGATGTGCTCTTGACAACTTACGAAAATGTATATGATATTAATAAAATCGATAATTCTATGTTGGACCTCTTATTTTTTTTTATGGGCGATAGATAGCAGCACCTGCTATCTGAATAGGAATATAAGAGATGTACTATCGTTAGCAAAATAAAGAATATCTAGAAACATTCTGAAAACGAAATAGTTTTCCATTTTATATAGCGCAGGAACTTACTATCAATATAAACTTTGAATTAAAACATTTTGCTTCATTTGAAATTATCATACCTGTCCAAAACTATCAAAATTCAATTTCAAAAAATCACTGCAGTTTGGGACTTTCAACATTGTAGCCATTCTAATTCGCATCTAATTCTCACTAATTCTGACAATGCCTCATGAACATTAATTTCCAGTGCATTTATTTTGAATGCGATCGATTCAAACCACTTCAATGCCATGGAATCGACCTTCTGCAATTCACCATTAATTGAACCCCAATTCCCATCCCCAATTATCCATCAGGGATATCCTCATTCTTCAATACCCATCAGTACATTTCGTGTAATGATGCGTTGTTATATACTAAAGTCATCATCGAACGAAATAGATAAAATGAGCCCATTGGCTGCATATCCCCACAGCGATCACATGGGTAATTGAGAATTAGATGAAAAGGAACGAAATTACATGTACTTCCACTGCATTTTGGGAAGAGAAAACCGCCGACTCTTTGAGCCATTATTTTTACGGAAAATAAATTTTAAGTCCGAACCGCACGAAATTAAGATTCGTGCAATGCGTGTTACCAGACGATGGGGCATTTGCGACCCTAATTGCATTTGGATAATCGAATTTATGTTTCAAATGAAATTTCCATCTCCCACGTAATAAGGATATAAGATCACGCGAGCAGTCTTAAATTCTGCACTTAACAAGGTTACAAAACCCGCATTTGCAACATTATTACATGGAGTATTACCATAAAGTGCTTCGAGCCACGAGCCTTAAAGTATACATTGCTTCCCAAAGAAATTCCTTCATTACCCAAAAACCACGTATTATAGTATTTTTTTCACAAAAAGTGACGAGTAAAGTTATTAAAAAAGTTAATAAGATATGTTTATTGAAGTTATTCTACATGTATATCAATCACCCATAAAGCAAAATAAAAAGTCAAACATAGAATTATCGTTTTTAATAATATCCTATACATGTACATTTCCATAAGTTGTCAAGGAGCACATCCCATAAAACGCGAGTCCCTGTTAATGTTTACAAAAAAATTATTTTAATATGTTGATCAGGAAACGAGAAATTGTATTTAGTAATTTTATGCAGGGTGTCCCCAAAGTCACAACGCACTTTCAATGGGCCTTAACAACGTTTCACCCCTCAAAGGGGCTTCTTCAGGTTGCCTGATTTACATAAATTTAAAATTAATAACATTTATGAACGCTAGTTAAAATAGTATTTTTTTCCAAGGCAAATTAAGTTAACAATGAACATCTAACCCAAATTTCATACACGAACTCTTACATGTATCCAGCACTGGGTAATTTTTCTTGCTAAAAATGCTTGCATACTCAATAACGTTGCATAAACTTTTCACTAACATAGGCTAACGGTGATACAATCCTTAGATAAGTTCGTGATAATGCCAAAGAACTAATTTTTGTATGATGGATGACTACAAAATTTAGCAAAACACATTTGCGGATTTGACATCAATAATTTTCTGCAAAAAATAACATGAGCTTGAAGCCACGCATGAAGTAAGATCAATTTTCATTTAAATCGCTTCAAGAAATTTTGAACGATCTATTTTCCTAGTGATTAGCCTCTGCCCTTTGATCTGTTGATATGAAAACCGATTAATATTCATGTTCTTTAAATTAAAAGTGAAACTTTTGCTTAATGCCGATTTGGAAAAAAATGCTTCAACAAGAATGAACTTACATCGGTTTGCTTTTTATTTAATGCTTTAATCATCGCCTTGGCAATTAACAAATTGCCGTTAATTAAAGGCTGCAGTTATCCCGATGAAATGCCTAATGGATAATTGCTCGGAATTGCACACCTTTTTTCTGAACATAGATTTGTTCGGTAATTGTTTTACCCAGCTAATTGCAATCGCTCGTGGGATTTAATTAAAAAGTTTCCGTTCGTGAAGTACCTTTATAATTCCCGAAATATAATTAAAGACTTGAACTTAAATTGAAACGTAATTCAATAGGATCGATGTGCCAAACGTATATTTGTGCGATAACCAATCAGATTATGAGCATAGGTCACATAGCGTATCATGGTAACATAAATTTGCTAAGTTAGCAATTTAGCAAATGCCATTTCCCTTTTCCTAGAGGCAACATTTATAGTGTATGTTTAATTTTTTTTTTAATTTTAGGTTTTATTTTTGAAGGTATTATTTTTGCAGTTGAATTTGAAAACTAAGTAAACATCTTATTGTGTACTTTTAAACTGAGCAAAATCTTACTGTTGACTTCGAAACAAAGTTAACATCTCAACATTTACTTTCAAACTTGATAAGCTTAGTAATCATTGAAGTAATAAAAAACGAGTAAACATTGCAATTATAAAAGCTAACGAATAAGTCATCATCGTGGTTTTTATGTGAACATTTAGAATGTTTACTTTACAACCTTAGTTTCAAAGTTAAAAGTTGTCTCTTGAAAAAGTGGTTCAGAGATGACTTTAATTACACTACCTACGTTATGCCTTGAACATTAGGAAGCAATATTATTGAGGTGCACTTTTGAATACTGTTAATCTCTGTTCATAGATCACGTTGCATAAATGAAGTACTTTTTGCATTTTTATTTAGTCAATTAGTTGCAGAGCGCGACACTAATAGGAGTGCAAATATCCTTTTTGAATTTAATGCTTTCCAGATTTTGAAACACTCCCATTTACCAAACAAAATTTAAGCCACGCCAGTAAATGCACAGCTTGCTTGTTTATTAGACGGCTTAAATATCCTAAATTATGCACACGTGCATGTGTTAGATTTCGCCGAGTATTAGATCGTTAATAACGCGCTGGAAATATTTATATGGTCGAAATAAGTTTTCGCGTAAAATATTATGACGTATTCGACGTCGTAAAATACATAATGCAGCACGAGGGAAATGTGATTTGTGACAGTTTCCAACATCGTGGCTTATTTTTAGTACGTTTTTTGCATTTACTTCGGGGATTTGAATTCGGCCAACGCTCAGCCTATTTAATATGAACCGATGGACCGATAGGAAATTAAATTTATGCTCGAGAACCACATACAGTATGTGGAAAGGAAAACAAATTTCCGATTGCCTGCCATTGGGGCGAAATGAGGTAGCAGTCCCTTGGTTATTCAGGCGATTTTTTACATGTTGGGTGGATTTCATTTTCATTCGGCAGTTTTCATTAAACTTTTCTGTTACTCGCTCTGGTCCCAGATTAAAAATTCTAATATCGTATGGATTTTACCGAAATCGTACCATCTACTCGTCCCACACAACGTTAACATTAAAGATAAACATCTAACGTTTGTGGCTTTGAAGTTAGAAAGTCAAATTTCATATCAGATTCGAATTCTTCGTTGCCGACTTAGGCGGGCTGCACACCAAACTGGCAAATGTCAGCTATCAGACACTAGCGTATATACGTACATGTAAGCTTATGTTATGAAATGCCGGTAGTATAACTATCGTTTTAAGTTATAAATCATAATTTTTTGAAAAACTTACCTAGAAACTTACATGTTTGCTACAAAATAAGCAAATTTATGCGCAAAAATGATATGTACAGTATATCCCATTCAGACTACATTTGGAAATTAAATTCCATTTGTAAAACACGATAGTTTTTAAGTGTGAGCTCCAACCGGTAACGCAGATGTGGATAAACGTATAGATGACAACTCGATAATGGTTATGATGCTGCAAAAACATCGCCCATGGAGGTTACTGACTTTTCTACAACGTTGCTAGTGAATTTGTCTAAACAATATCCCTATACATGCGCGTGCAAAGCCCGAATTCGAATCCACGTTCGATTTTCAATTTTTGCCATCTTGTCTATCGTTTTCATTAATAAAATGCATAATTTACGACCCTAAAACCGCTGAGGTCCCTTTATCGAAATATACGAATAAAGTGCAATGCCAAAATGCGTGACAGGTGTGCAGTAACCGTTTTGATATACAATGTACATGTACAGTACATTATGTCTATTCAAATTAATCAACAGTTGCTTTTGGTGAATAAAGTGGATTTAAATTCGGTTTTAAATCCAGATAAGCTTTTGATCCGAACAGGGTACAGATGTATAACCATTATCGAGTTATCTGCATCTCCGATACCGGTAGGGGTTCACATTTCAAACTTATATCGTGTTTTCCTATGTTACCTAGATTTCCATGTGCAATCTGAATGGGGTTAGTGCTCGATTGCCAGTTTACAGTAGCACATATGCGGGAGTACATTACTGGGCAAGTAGACTTGAAACATCAATATTCTGCACGCACTTGTAGCAGGGTCTTGGTGTCTCGTACGATCGTTATTTCTCATGTACAATACAGGCGAGTAGGACAGGCTGTGTTTTTGCTTAACATGTTTTCTGGGTTTGTAATCGGGACAGAAGCAGCCAAGGAGAATGCAATAGTTTTAAGCCCTAGAAACGACAGGATGCCGTGGCTAACCGCTTTCAGCCGAGATAGGGAGGTCATAAAAAACCCTGGTAATGAGGTCACTAATAGCATAGAAGATAGCAGTGATTGCCTGCCCTCAGGGGCTAAAGGACGAGGAAAGACACTGAAAACGAGCCAGTTTTTTAAGGGATAAACGAATTGAAGTTCGGATATAAATTTACGAAATAACGCAGTTCGCTTCCTCGAAACATTTTTCGATCGAGAATCGCTGACCCCGGGTGACCCAGAACCAAATTGAACTGACATGTGTTCGGACTTGCAAATGCAGGCTTATCGCCATTTGCCAGCACTGTTTTTGGAAGGTTCTGCAGATATTGGGAAACTCGAACCACATCAAAAAGCTGCCCTTTCTGCTTGATATGTTAAGTGGAAGTTAGCATATACTGCACTTAGCATATGCTTTACATTTCAAAACTACTTGTCTAGCATACAGGCTGACCAGCAAAAGTGTAAAATATGGCCTGTTATTCGTTAAACATTCAATATATTTACTAAAGCTAACAGTCATTTGATTAGTGGTCTTATTAAGTGAGCTTATTGAGCGTAAGTGTCCAAAGATAATGGTCACATGGTTACATTGGTGACCTGGAAATTGTTACAATACCTTACCTAAACTTATCTTGTTTTCTCAGCTTGATATTTTATTTTATAGTAGCATGAATTAAATAAATGATAGCATTTACAAAACATTTCCCCAAGAGAAACTGTTTCGCTTTTGTTATTCCCTTTTCCATTTGGCGAAAACGCATTTTTAGATTTTTAATCAAAAAAATGTCAATATGCCAAAGCTCAAAAAATAATTCCAGTGTTGACCATGTTGATTCATCATGAATTATTTTTCGTTAGGATAGACAGCTTGTGGAAAACAGGATCATTCAATGTTTCTTGAAATTTTTATGTCCCCTTTTACTTGACTTTCTACCAAATTTAAAAAGATGAAGACTTAAATTATATTGTGTCTCAGCTGTTGCTTCCTACTCGTGTTTGTTTACCACGAAATAACTTCTAATCACGACAGGACTCAACCTGTGCCAAAAGCAATAATGTTTTGGACATTTCTTGCGCAGAAGATGATTGGTAAACAAGAAAAAAAGATGGTTGATAAAAAATGCCATCTGGATGAAAAGCCTTCTCATCCATTTGGGCGAGAGAGCAGTGGCTCCACCTGGTGGCCTATTTCAACCCATTTAAATGCATTTTTCTTTCATGGATATTCACCGAAGCGAAATCAATTTGCTTATTTTGCCCAAAGTGGAAAAGAGGAGTGAGGTTCAATTTAATTTACTTTCAGGCAGATGCTATACTTGGAATACTCTACAAAAATGTGTTTTGTTGGATATGTCAAACGCTAGATGTGTTTGTGGGTTGAAAACGAAATCGGATTAACCTCATTTATTAAGGGATTTTGGAAGTCAAAATGTCAACTTTATTTATGTCATTTATTCGATGCTGAATAAACGCATTGTCAGCGCAGCTGAATGCTTTACCAGCGATGAAATTTTCAACAATCCTATTTATCAGCAGCTTTTCGATAAAGAGGATTTTTATATTTTATGTCTGTTTTTATCTTCGCGGTTTTATGACAGAAAGCCTCCGATTTGTCACATTTGTTTTGAAGAAGAGAAAATCCCGTAAGGCTCATTAATCAAACGATTCTCAAAAAATAGTAATTCTGTTTCTTTATTATTAAAAATCCAATTGGGGGAATAAGATTTACGATAACGAATGGCTGGTAAAATTTTTTGATGATCTTTAATCGATCATTTTTTTGCTTCGGTGGCATTCGTCATCAAGCTACTTTATGTGACATGGAATTGAAATCATAAAATTACATAAAAATGCAACTTTAATCAGAATAAGGAAAACACAGGGTTGCCACTGATTTTCAAACCTGCCTTGCCTGACATTGCATTACTATTAGCAAACTAATCACAACTTTTGCCAGACTTTGCCTGATGGAACCAATATATATGGGCCTGACTTTGCCTGACCTTAAAACTGAACTTCTGTAACTCATACATTACACAGTGATCTGAAAACAACTGCATTCAATACAAAATATTAAAATAAAACCAAACTTTAATTGCATTTGAGGATTTTAACTTGAAAATTTTAATTTTGCTAAAAAAATTTTCACACTGTAGTTTCTTAATTTTTTCTATATTAGCTGCTTCGTCTAATCTCTAAAATCTCTAAAAAAAATTCAGCTGAATGTTTACACTTTCTCCATTATGCCTGAATTTGCCTGAACATTTTTCATTTGCCTGACTTTGCTGGTTAGTGGCAACCCTTACCCTGACGTCACAAGTAGGCATGATGCCTACTTGTGACGTCACCAACATGTCTTCCGGCCATTTCGATCTGCCGCCGTTTTATGAGTTTTAAACATTTAAATACGAGAAAACCACGCACATTTAAGGGCGGAAAACGGCTTCAATTCATTTCTATGGTGATATTATTTCTAAATAAATCGTTTTTTCGCATTTTTGGAACTTATGAAATGTCCATGTCTTCCATCCTCTATCTCGTTTGACCAATCTTGAGTGACCCTTGCGGTGAAGACGCTGGTCTAGATAATCGAGTTTCACTATTGGCAGTACTCGCTTAATCCCAGCTGAATAAAACACGAGTCTGTCTTGCGTTGTTATGAAGCCCTGTGTCCATGCATGTATGCATGGATTTCGCCCCTGGCTGGCTCCTACTTATTTGCTCGTAAATTTATTGGTCTATTTCAACGAACATGACTACAAGTTCCAACGGCGCTCCGAGCAAATAACTTTTCTAGCTTTATACATGTTATTTTTTTTTCCATATTTTCCATCTTCGCTCTATGAATGCATCCAGCATTTGTATGTGGATGCACTTCGGCAGTAATGAAATATATTCACGACACGTACACGTCCCATCTCGTTTCATTTCAGCGCCAATTCCAGCACTGATGCTTATTTATGGCTGGATACAAGTAGGCTTATTACGACCTGTTTATATATTTATAAAGATTACTCGTTTGCCATATCACCGGATTTAAACCCGCATCAAGGCGACACTGCTTTGATGAGTTTCTTGGCAAAAATAAATCAAGTACCCCATACACATTCAGACTGCATCCGACTAATCATGAAGACGCCTTGCTCGTTTTCATTAAATTTTTTTTCATACGAAACAATCAGCAGGTTGCACCAAAATAGTGCACATTTTGGACCACTGGTGGCGCTGGTGCTGTGGGGCACACACCCCGTTCAAATGGTGTGGTGAAAGTGTCCAGAATAATATGCTGGATTCATGCACAAATTTTGCTGAGAATTTTGAATGATTCTGAATGTAAAAGATGAGCGTTAGTTCAGTCATTTATGCAAAGAACCTTTTTCAGAAAATCTCCATGCAATGTATGCAAAAAGTCACTATTTCTGCAAAATAGCAATACAGAATTACCTGCAGAATTCTGTTTGTTTTTCTTGGATTTTACAAATTTTTATGCTGTGGGGCACCCAACCCATACAATAATGGTTTGATCAAAATGTCCAGAATAATATGCTTTAAGGATTTATGCATAAATTTTGCTGACAATTCTGCAGTATTCTGAATGCGAAAGATGAATTATTTTTGTTGCTATGTATACAGATGCCATATTTCAGAAAATCGCCATGCAAAGCATGCAGAAAGTCATACTAATTCTGCAGAATAGCAGTACAGAATGATCTGCAGAATTCTGTTTGTTTTTCTTGAATTTTACACGTTTTTGTGGGGCACCCAACCCATGCAATAATGGTTTGATCAAAATGTCCAGAATAATATGCTGTAAGGATTCATGCGGAAATTTTGCTGAGAATTCTACAGTATTCCGAATGCAAAAGATTAACATTTTTTAGATATTTTTGCAGAGACAATTTTTCAGAAAATCGCTATGCAATGTATGTAGAAAGTCACTAATTCTGCATAACAGTTAATACAGGATCATCTGCAGAATTCTGTTTCAATTTTTATTTACATTTATTTTTTTATTTTTAGGAGTATAGCTGCGATATTGTTCGGCTTTTTTTCGTTTCATCCGAACGGAGTTATGAAATATGCAATTTCGTATTTTTTTGCCTCACAAAAATGCCTTCATATAAAAATTTGAATACACCTACTCTTTCTCACGCATATTGAATGTGAGATGTGCTTTCAATAAGGCAGTGTATTGGAATTTGAAACAAGTGTCTGAAAGCTTCCCACTTCATCATGTTTTATGCAATGCTTGTTTTTTGCAAAAATGATGCTTGCCATGGTTTCTCTTAGTGGTAATATTGCGTGCAGACCATAGAGGGTTGCAAAACTAAAATTCTTCGGCGAATTTTTTTATCTGTGATCTAGTGGTCACTTTTGCTATACGTGTCACGTGACTGATTCTTGTATTAGCCACATTTGTGATTTCATTGGGGAAACAGTGTGCTCGCAGAAGATTATTTCCTGTCATACCGGAAATGAAATGCAGTGTCGCCATTATTGAGTTGGAAAGACTTGGGCAAAAACTTTTGTCAGAAGAGCTGACAAGAATGGTTTGAAAGTCTTTCTTGACCACTTCTTATCATTGTAAAGCTCATTATTGCACTGTTCGCATTTTGGCAATGGTGCATTTGGTGCGGACGATTGGTGGCAATGGTACGTGCTTTCCCCATCTTTCTGGCCAATTTCCCCACCTAATAATCAACCCTGTCAAATTAAGAAACTGCAAAATGGTATAAACCCTTATGGCCCTTATTAACCACTGAGACTGACCGTCCAGTAATGGATATATTGGAACCATTACTGGATATATTGTAGCTGGGAATGCGTCAGTTTCATATAAAGTGTTCGAGTGAAAT
This sequence comes from Cylindroiulus punctatus, assembly GCA_034695085.1. Classification (NCBI taxonomy): domain Eukaryota; kingdom Metazoa; phylum Arthropoda; class Diplopoda; order Julida; family Julidae; genus Cylindroiulus; species Cylindroiulus punctatus. The sequence goes on along the minus strand of JAQFYZ010000529.1, from coordinate 20,769 downwards.
TCCTGTATAACCAACCATATTGAATGGTCAATCAATACCACTCTTATAATGTTTGATCCCCCTTTTAATGACCGAAATGCCTTTTGAGTTAGTGTATTTTGAATTTTCATGAGTGTTTGGGGTATGTTTTGTGTGCTAATTAGCATTCAGATTTTAGCTACATTCTTTAGTAATTGGCTTAGACGACAATCAGCATTTGGGTCACATTCCTTTGTAATCACATGATAATTTTATCATTTTATTGAATTGTTGCCAAGGTGCTTTCACCCTGTAGGTTGCTATAAATGCCTAGTGAAAATGCACCCTATCATCAGTCCTGCTTATGACATGGAAGCAGCAACAACAAACTGCGCTAAAAACCCTAAGGAATTACCAAAAATTGGGTAAAAGTAGTTTAATCTGTTTAATCGCATGTCACGTGTGTGTTTAACGACACTATGAAAGTGGCTACATGGAGCGATCTTAAAATTTACTTTTAAAATTTAATTTCATTTAAGTCTGCATAAGTGTTAACAAGTATTTAGGTGCATTTGCCATTTAATAAACGCGTTATTTGCGTGCATATTAGTGAAAATGACTGTTACGTAGTTTAATATTGTAATTCTGTAGCATTATATTGCACTACAGAATTTTAATTTGGTGGTGTCTGTTATATGGCATACATGTAAGTATGCATAATCTGCACACAAGCATAAAATGTAGTCCAATGTCTTCATGAAATTGAAGTACTTTCACCTACTTTTAACATAATCCCAAAAGAAAGTAGTGGGCATGCAGTACTACATATTATGCCCTGCTCCAAACAACACACCATAGCTAGCTTTATTCCAACCCTGCTTGTGTGGTACTCGTATACAATACAACATGTCCTAGCTGTTAAACTATTTTTTTTTTCGTTTTATTTTAAGTTTATATCTAACTTATGTAATCTATAGGTTAAAGGTTAAATATATTAATTAATCTAAAACGTAATCTTTATTTATTTAGTTGGCCAACCAACCAACCGAGAAACGATCAAACCAACCAAACCACTACGAGCCATTAGGAGAAGCCAACTTTTCCATGGTGCATGGTGCAGCCCAACATATTCCAGAGGGAAGCCCAATTACCCTATTATTCAACAATACAATGAACGAAGGGACTTGACCTCTTAAGGGTAAGTAACAACCTGTTGATAATTCCTTCTTGGTAGATGAATGGATTTGGGCCACTTTCAAGTGCCCTGAAACCATTGTGCATTTTTGTGTAATTTGAAATCTAGCCCATAATATCAAACATATTTTTGGGATTTGCCCTGTTGTAAGTCACATTAGTGAAGAGCTTCTGTAGCTTTTATACCAAAATCATTGTTTCAGACAAGTTTATTGACACTGCATGGAACTACAAGGAACTACAAGCAGTTCTCCATGTAGTTTCTTCTAAATTTTCGATGAATTTTGTGTTTGACACTGTCATGACTCGATGTCAGCAGTCGAGCTGTCTGTCCCCACCCTCTGGGATGGAGAGTTTATTATACTCCAGCGAAGAGCACATCTTTTCGTTGGATAAGATTGGCTCAGTTTCAATATTGAACGTTGGAGGCTTCCTCGATTTATATTAAAATTTTTCTTTGTTGCCATTGTTGGCCAAAATCGACCAAATAGTCGATTTTGTCTGGCTTTCAATGGCAAAAATGAGCTTCTGAGGATGCTCCAGTGCACTGGCCAACTTCGTTTTTGCGGACATTCAAAGCCATAAAAATGTGCAAAGTACTTTCCATCAACCAGCATCGTCCGCATTGTGAATTTCGAATCGAGTTTAAAGTGGCTTCAAACGCATTCTTGGATAAATGCATAAAATAACATTTTACGATGACATTGGTATCGCCAAACTCAAGTCAATGTAAAAAAATATTTGAAATTGGTGGATACTGACAGTATCGCAGTAAGAACGAAGAGCATTTAAAACCGTTTTTATATGAGCATTGCCATGGGGAATAATTAGGTTTCAGCAAATTGCTTCACATGCAGATCTTGTTTGTAGGTTTTTCAAAGGATTTGAGATTAATCAATCTCATAAGGATTAATGAGCATGTAATTGGATTTAAAAAATAAATTTCACCTTTTTTTTTATTAAAATTGGATTTAATCATAGCGGCAACTCAGTGAAGAGCGCCGTTACCGTGCATAAACGACGTTCAAGATAGAAAGGGGGTGGGGGGCGTTCAAATATTGCCATCACATCCTTGAATTTTTTTAAAAATTGGACTACAATTGATGAAAAATATTGAAAATATTGTTAAATATTTCCCAGGATTAATCATTTACAGGCTCCCTAGTGCTGACTTAATCATTGACTGAACACAGACGAATCTTTCAATAACGACCACTCGAGACGGCGTCCTTTTCTGTGTAATGACAATAATAGTTGTCACAATACTATACAGGATGTGTACAAAATAGTGGTGTTATTAACAGACAGGACATTACATGGTTTATATTGGTGCTGGAAGGCTAACTTCAACATTTTCCTGCGAAATTTCAAGGTTTGAACATTTTTGAGCCTTGGGATGCTGTGTGCATGCACATTTCTTACTTTAACATCACTATATCACTAACAGAAGATGCCCCGATAAAAAATGGTATACAAATTTAATGGTATTCAAATATAACTGACAGTCGAATATAAAAAGAATGTGTATTGTCTCCAGAGAGTGTTTAAAACCTGCCCTGCTTGTCCCGAAATTTACGCCAAAAAAACTGCATCAATAGTTTGCATTATGTTGTCACTTCTTCTAATCGAAATTGAGGTGAAATTTGTGGATGTCGACTATGCTCAGCTTCTAACTTTGCACGTAAAATAGGTTGTTTAGAGGTGTAATTCTCGAAATTGCGCAGCCAATTTGCATTAATTTACAGTAGCTAACATACGGCACGCAAAGCGGTGCAAATGCGTTCATTTCGGCAATATTCGCCGCCCGAAATCGAGTAGATTGTGCCACGAACGTAATTTCGGATAATAACTAAGTTGCTTCGAAAATGTAGCGAATCGCATTAGGCCAAACTGTTTGCTGGAACTGCCTCGGTTCGCTTTAAATTTGATTTTACGCCCATGATTTAATGCGTTCTGGCGAAAGCCCACCTGAGATTCGATATAAAAGCAGATGTTTAGAATTAATTCGGTGAAAATTGCTACTTAGGCAACACCTCTCCAAATAACGAATTAAGCTGCTAATTGCATTACGTTTCGGTTTCCTGCAGTTTGGCGAGACAAGCCTTGCTTAGACTGGAGACAACGTACAACCGCAATGCGAAAAATTTCAAGGTACAGTCGAGGTACACCTGGAAATCCTTGGAAAATCAGGGAAATGTCAATGATGATTGATTAACCTTATAAACGTCAGATAAATTTAACAGTTTCTTGACACAGAAGTCAAGAAACTAAAGCTGTCAATTAGAGCCAGCAATTCTGTGGAAGACATCAATAATGAAATTTTTAAATTTGAAGTTTTTTAAAAAATATGTGCTGGTTTATTTTCAAATGTGTGTTAACCTGATGTTCATAAACAATGAACTGTAAACATAGCATTTTTACGTTGACAGATGTCATATTTTCGCATTTTTATTGGTTATGGACAGTTTTTTAAAACTGAACTGTAAACGTAGCATTTTTACATTGACGATGTCATATTTTCGCATTTTTAATGGCCGAAGACAGTTTTAAAACCTGGAAAAGTCGGGGGAAATATCAGGGATGATTTTTTTGTTTTTTAAATTAATCCTAACAGATTAACAAATTTCTTGAAACAGAAGTCAAACTCAAGTTATGGAGCCAGCAATTCTGTAGAAATCATCAATAATGAAATTGTTAAAATTTGAACAAACTAATAAGTGTTTTGTTAAAATACATGTATGTGCTCAGCTGCTGGTTAATTTTGAAATTTGTGTTAACCTCGTGTTCATAAACAATGAACTGCAAATATAGCTATTTTACATTGACGATGTCACGTTTTCGCATTTTTAATGACTAGGGACAGTTTTTTAAAACCTGGAAAAGTCAGGGAAAAATCATGGAGGTTCAAATTGAATTTTTGTGGGAAACCTGGTGCAGTGTTTTCCACTTTGCGATCACTGTTAACGGGCTAGTGTGGCCGGGGAAGTTATGAAGGGAAGCCCACTTCCAAAGCGTCCATGCTGGAGCGGGGCACATACCGTAGTGCCGCCAAATTTACGCCAAAAACACGTGCTATATAACGATTACTATTTGGGAGAAAATTAATATGGTTAACACATCAATTGGTGGCAAACGCATCAAATCCTCCAACCGTGAATTAGCAACGTTGATGGAAACTGTCTTTCCAGAATCCAACACTTCCTGTGATATGGTTTTGCCATTGGGTCCTTTATCCAATCACTTCGAATTCACTATGCATTTCTCAAGAAACACATTTGCAAGCAGCAATTTTATTCGGCGAGTACGTATACAGCTTAATGTGGGTTGCGTAAGAGACCATTAGCGGTTGGCTCTTTATTTTCCGTCGTTAACGTTAACGGCGTTGCATGTGCGCCTCGTTCCAACGACTAATGGGCGCTTATTTTTGCCTAAAGGGCCTCCTGCAAATGCGATGCGGCCCTAAAGGAGTAATTACGCCTACGGTAATTTCCCTCCACTCCAAGTGCAACTTCGTGTTTGAGGTTTCCGTAAAAAAAACGATGTAGGTGGCGCTGCTTTCAAACTTTTGCTTCTTGGTGCAAACTGGCAAATAGCCCCAAGGGCTCTCTTTAAACCCTAAGTGCAAGGCCCTGATTTCACCGCCAATGTTTGTCTAATTTGTGTATGCGAGGAAGTAAGTGCCCTTAACCAAATATGCCCCAACACATGCATGGCTTCGCCATTTTAAGTTTATCGACCAATTAACGAAAAATTCCACTTTATTCCTTAAGTAGAATGTTAATTTTATTTCTAGAATGAGGATTCTATTATTGGTTGATATGAAATTTTCCTATGTTAGGTTTTTTTTAGCGATTTGGATAAAAATTGTATTAATTTTATTAAGAAGCTTGGGGATTCCAATTGGTTGATATAAAATTTTCCTGTATTAGTTTTTTTAGCTATTTGGATAAAAATTGTACTGAATTTATTTAGAAGCCTGAAGATTCTATTATTTATTGGTTGATATGAAATTTTCTTATGTTAGTTTTTTTAGCAATTTGGATTCAATTTGTAACAATTTTATTTATAGAAGAATGAGGATTCTGTTATTTATTGGTTGGTATGAATGTTTCCTATGTTAGTCTTTTTTAGCAATTTGTATAAAAATTGTAACGATTTTATTTAGAAGCCTTAGGATTCTATTATTGGCTGATATGAAATTTTCCTAGATTAGCTTTTTAGCGATTTGGATAAAAACCTTAAGCACTGATTAACTATCCAATTAGGCGTTGCAGTTTCAGGAATAGCTTTTTTAAAGGAAATATTTAGGTTTGACGAAAATTTTAAAATTTGAAACATAATTCATGCAAATTCATGAAGTTCGGAAAAAGCCTGTATTTTTTTGCGTTATTGTGCTGTATGGTAAACAACTACCTAATTATCTAATGAATATGAATAGGCGTCATTCTTGCATGCCAGAAAATTATGGCTGAAATACAAATATTTTACACATTTTGAGCAGGACATAATGTATAGCACATTAAAAAAAACTGCCAAATTATCTAATAAATATGAATTAATATGCTAGAAGCGTGTTTTCTAATAGCACTCTAACGAGCAATTAAACGGTGTTTTGTTAATGGTGTCGTGACGCAGTTTAATTTCCCCATGGACACGTGCCAATGTCAATGACGCCAGTAACACCTGCGGGGCTCATTCCGTAGTGGGTCATGTGACCCGCAATGTCCACTGCATTTTCGTTAGTTCAGTCATGTGTTTAATGCAAAAGCAGAAAATTTTCATATGTACATAAAACTGACATGTTTATGTTTCAAATAATTAAAACAGATATTGTTATCAAAGGCTGATGGGAAAACAATGGTGCAAAACCCACTTTCTCGTATCTATCCTGTGGAAGGGACGATACCGAAGTATACATTTTTGTTTAATTCAATGGTCACATCTTCTCTTAATGAACAACCAAATGGCAAATGCTCTCAATAGTCACAAAATTTCTTAATTCAAAGTTAGATGAGAAGCTGATTAAAATGCTAAACGCATGTGGTCCAATTTAGAACATAGTTCCACATTCTCTGTTCTTTTAAATTGTGTTAAGAACGTTATACTTGCACGGTGATTATGCATTGTTAAATATAACGTCTTTTATTTTAACCTAATCGAGCATTAACTAACCTAACGATGCAATGTTTCATTTCAAATTTGGTGTCATTTTTATCCAGCCAATTTAGCACATAATTCCACATTGTTTATTTTAGAAGCTGTTGTAATAATGTTATGCTTAACACGAAGGTTATCTGACGATAAACATAACGTTTTTGCTTTCAACCTAACCGAGCTTTAACTCACCTAACGATGCAAATTTAGATTACTGCCCCTAACCACTCAGTGGATCCATGCGAACTTCTGATTAGTTATAAACATTAACATATTATAATAAACATATTTTTGAAAAAAGGACTTAGCTTAACTCATGACAGTGCAAGATTATAGCCACGATAGTCTCGTGCAATTCCAAAATTAGCATTTCTAGAAAATTAGCTTCGTCTCTGCTATTTTTCATGAGAAAGCACATCTTCGTGCACAGTTTTGGCAAAAATAAACGAAAACTAATATCGGTGATCATGCTATCATCTGGGCCTCTAGAGTATGACACGTCGAAATGTCACTTTGTCACCCCCACCCTCCCTGTGGGGTATTCGAAACCCCAGGGTGAATGGCCCGCAAACTGCAGTTTTTCATGGCTGCACTACAGTCGGTCGCTCTGCTAATTAAAGCGATCTTCTAATTGAAGCCATATGGCTGGCGGGGGCGGATGCGAGGCTCTTTTCGGTTTGCGAGCATATTTTCTCAGCCGGATTTCGAGCGAAAACCGAACTGACCGTGGATTCTGAGAATGCTTTTGGTGCAGAAGGGAGTAGCTGGTTAAAAGTGGTGCAAAAGATGTTTTACCTTGTGCTGGGTTCGCTTCGTTCGTCGTGTACTCCGTTAGCCGCTGCGTTTCTGTCTCTTCTTCGCTGTGCTCGTCTGCGCCAGATGCCTTTATGGGTTCCGGTCTCCCCCACGCGCTCTGCGGACGACCAATCACAGGCCTGGGCGGAGGTCCGAGGAACAGAGGCGACCCCTGGCCCTAATACTGGGACCGACGCAATTCGGGAATTTATGTCAGAGGGATGGTAGAGAACTTCAAAAGTGAACCGAATCTTGTCTAATCCTAGACTAATCCAAGACTAATCCAAGATCTTAATCTTAGTTTTAGCGCTTAAACTCCGAATTCTTACTTTTAAATGCTTAAAAAATTCACAAAGCGTAAAATCTTAAAATGCCTGAAATCCTTAGATCTTAAAATGTCTTAAACCCTTAGATCTTAGAAATATCTGAAATCCGAAAATCTTAGAAATATCTTTAAATCATTAAATCTTAAAAATATCTTAAATCCGAAAATCTTAGAGATGTCTTAAATCTTAAAAGCTTTAAAAATATCTTCATTCTTAAAATCTTAAGTTTTTTGTAAAATCTTAAATGTTAAAATCTTAAAATTTTAAAAACATCTTAAATCTCTAAATCTTAAAAATACCTTTGGTTGTTGCCAATCCTAAAATCTTAAAAATACCTTTGGTTGTTGCCAATCCTAAAATCTTAAAAATATCTTAAATCTAAAAATCTTTGAAAACATCTTAAATCTCTAAATCATAAAAATACCTTTGGTTGTTGCCAATCCTAAAATCTTAAAAATATCTTAAATCTTAAAATCTTTGAAAACATCTTAAGTCTTAAAACCTTAAAAACACCTTAAATCTTTAAATCTTAGAAATATCTTAATCTCAAAATTTCAAAAATGTATTCAATCTCAAAATCTTACAAATATCTTAAATGTTAATATCTTAAAAATATCTTTTAAATCTTAAAAACTTAAGACATATCTTAAATCATTAAATCTTAAAATATCGTAATGCCTAAAATCTTAAAAATTGTTTTAACATTTATTTTTAAGCAAATGCAATTCCTAAGCTGTGTACTCGTATGATGAAATTGTACTCGGGCCACTCGGCAATTGTATTTCCTCGAATTTGCCAAGAACATTGCAAGAACATCCCGTTTTCGATACGTTTCCTGTCAACAGGAATAACAACACCGTTAACTTAGCAGTTGAAATGTGCACGCGAGTGTGACGTCACGAGGGTGTGAGAAACGCCACCTGGGCTTGTCTTTTACTTGCATTTCGTAATCAAGAATTATGACGTCAGCGTCTATTTTAAACGCTGTTCCCTCGGTAATTAGCCGTATCGAACTCTGGTCAAACTTAATCGATGAGGGGATAACGGGTCGTTAGCCGAATATGCTTTAAACCCCGATTAAGGCCAGTGGGGCAGCTGCTGGCGTAAATAACCGTGCGCGTGCTATTTATGTCACGTTTTTATGACGTCATCGAGCATAAAACGTCCCATAATTTGACTAAATGGTCTTTGGCGCAATAAGGTGTCATTTTTGTTCACATTTGCACTTTAACAGTGACGTCATCGGCGATATATTGCTGTTCTTCTAGCTGAAAGTTTGCCACTATTGATTAAGCCATGAATTCGTTGACTTTTTCGGATGAATTAGCTTTTGCATAACTTGTGAAATAATGTTAGGCGTCTATTTCGCTATATTCTACCATAATAATTGAGGATTACAGAAATGAAAAATCTGACGCCTGTAGTAGGCAACCACTTAATGCACGTATGCTAACAGTGATTGCCTCCGTTCGGGGGCTATGCTTGACCGTTGAAGTAAAATTAACTGTTTACATGCAGACTTTAACATGCCCTAATTCATGTAAGCCACACGTTTAATCTGTTTGACATATCGTTACATGCTCAAGTTTGATTATAACCAACATCGTAGTAAGCCACGTAAAACAGCTTTACATGCTTAACTAACTTAGATTACGGCATGTGAATCTGCATGTGAATCTGTTCTACATACCATTACTTGCAATAATGTTGGATTATAAGTAACATTATATAGGTAGTAAAGTTAGTAAAACAATTTAAACTAGTTGGATTAACAGATCGAACTAGTTTAAATTGTTTTACATCCGTTACATCTGTTTTACAAACAGATTTAAACTGGTTGGATTAACAGATTTAAACTAGTTGCTTACATGCAGACTTTAACACACCCTATTTAAGTCTGCATGTAAACAGTGCTTTACATACTTGCAATATTGTTGGATTGCAACGAACATTAAAGTTGAGGAAACATATGTTGCTGCTTGGATTAGGGTACGTTAATGTCTGCATGTAAACACGTGATGGGCAGTTTTTGCGTTACATGGTTAATCCGACTTGTCCTCTTTAACTGGTGCATAAAATCTATGGCAAGAGTGAAAACATTTAACTAACCTGCACCAGACATTTCAGGGTCCTCATTTTTTTTGGGCCTAACTTGATTTGGTTTTCGAGCACATATTTATTATTTACATCTTACTCGATGGCCTGACTTGATGGACTTAGATGGACACCGAAAATCCTTGACGCCGATTTATTTAGGATTTATTGAGGCTGAGATTTTTTTTATTTTCCCCTATCAATGTTAACGATGCTCGTCGTTTCCACCAGAGCCGAATAAAGTCACGTTTGATTTTCGGATTAAGAAAATGCAGGGTGGGACAAAAAAACCGTAGCAGGTGTTTTGTGTCACTTGACAGCTGACTGCCTTATCTGGCAAACAATAACTTCGAAGAAGCAGTAAGTCACTGGAGAACAAAGGGTTCACCACAATAGGGGAACAATTTTCTCCACAAATCATCAATTTCAATTCGGACATTGGCATTATACAATGTAGGGAAAATTTCTTGGAAAAAAGATGTTTAAGTATTTTGTCATCTGAAGAAAATATTTTTATAAAGGGGACGTTAAAGTATTGTCATCACCTAAAGGATAATATTTCTGTAAAGACAACGTTCGAATATTTTGCCATAATCTTCTGGAGGGGGAATTTTTTTAAAGAGGGGCGTTCAAGTATTATTTCATCGTCAGACCCTCCATTTTATGGAATCTAGTCATGACACTTGTTATTTCTACATATCACTCATAGAAAGTTGTGCCACTTCATCATTTCTGATATAATTTTTTATAACAGTTGTGAACTCGCCATTATTGTTTTCTAAAATTTTGTTACAATTATTATTATTATATATAAAAAAAATTAAATCTAGTTTTGATTAAATTAGTCAACTGTATAATCACTCGTAATCACATCTTTGGAAAGATGCGTTCAAGTATTATCATCATCTTATTCTGAATTTCACGGAGTTATTCCATACTTGGAATTTCTGCATATTATTGATAGAACTTTGGGATAAATTCTTCAAATGTTGATATAATTTTCATAATAATTATCAATACGAAGCTTTTTGGGTGATTATGTTACTAAACTGATCATAGTGTATGCTTGATACATCCTGCATAGGAATTCCTGTTATGTTTAGCTCTCGCATGACAGTGGCTGTTTGCCCTCCCACACTGAACAAGTTGCAAATCCGATTAAATATTAAGTGAAATGCCAAACATGTTGGTAATTTCATTATGACACCAACAGTGTGTTCGATGCATGGACTTGTGTTTATTTACACTATAGCAAACATCGTTGTTGGTGAAGGTATTAATCATTGATTTTCATATTTTTACATCGACGTATGTGGCATTGCTGGCTTGACCACTGTCCAGTGACGTCATCGTGGACGTCAGCAGGTCCACTGAGACCCTCTGGGGGTGCAAAAACATAAATCGATGGCCCGATTTCGAACATCGCATTTATATTCATGGGCTGGTTATTTATGGGAAAGTTGAGGTTTTATTATAAGTGTGCATTTCCATATAACAACAGCGTAAATAAAGTTACCATAAATCATTATTTCGAGCTAGAATTTTCCATATATGCAATCTGGGGTGTGAATAGGCTGTTGCTAAGCTACGTTGTGCAATACAGTGCTACTGAGTAAACCATTAAATAATCGAATAAATATTAACAAAATCAAAAAGTGCGCATATTCGTTCCTATATCAGCTGAATTTACCCAGTATCTTTTTAACCACTAATGATAGGCAACTAGTTCCAATCTGAATGTTGTAGAGCAGGACCTGGTTAGTCCAAAAATGGTTTATGCGCCACTAACAGATGTTAATGTAAATATATTTCGAATTTCTGGCATGGCATTGACGCCACCATAATGTTACTAATTCTCAGAATAGTTTCATGTCAGTCATGACATACAGAGTAAGGCAGTTAAAATGAAAAATCCAAATATTTGGAAAACGAGATTTTTGACTAAATTGTTTTTTCACAAAACGTTCCTGATTTTGAGGCAGAAAGAGAATTCTTTCTATTAAATTTGTTAAAGGTTTTTAATGTGTAAATCACATTTAACACAATTTTTTTCAATGCACACCTGTATTTTTTGGATGTCGTTTACAATGCTACGTGCTGTTTATGCGACGCTCTTTCCCGAAATGGGCAATGCAGCCGCCATGACACCTTCAATACTTACAGCCCGCCACCTGCTGCTGCGAAGCCCACTTTGAGAAAGTGCTTTGTGAAATTAACGTGTGAAATCGGAACCAATGAAATGGATCAAATGGTTACGAGGAATGTGCAAATTAAGCAATTCGTACCTTATTTATTAAATTTAGCATTTTTGAAATACTACATCGATGTGATATTTCACATTCACCACACTTTTCCAGTGAGCATCAAATCAGACAAATGCTCTAAACCAAAACTTTGCTAGCAGTCAAACAACTCTAATGCATCAAAATAACATTGTTTATATCAAGGTCCAAGTGAGTTCTGGTCTGTGTCGTTAACAATGTCATAAGCAATTTATCAGCGGTGAAGAAATTTCAGATAAGACGCACATGAGCAAACCATGGTGCTTATTTCTGCTCCAGCTCAGCAATGTTAGATTCCAGCTACGTTTATGATACAGTGCTTTATTTCCAGCTTCCGACTTTCTTATGTAATCTGCAGTAAGCCTGCCTACGCAGCAATTAAGATTTCGTTGAAGCAAAATTTTACGTCTCCTCCCAGGACCCTAAAACACAATTACGTGGTAGATACGGCTTTTTGTCCTAGGTATTTAGCAGGCTGAGGGTTCTAACTTTTACGTAAATATAAAAATGGCACTCTGAAATTGCGGGTATTCTTGTTGCCATGCAAAGATTCCAAGCTTAAAATTCAACGTCTTCAATTATAGTCGGTCCACATACAGAATGTACTGAGGTTCAGAGATTCAGCCAACAATCACAATTGTTGACATAAGTAGCCTAGCTAGTTGAAGAAACTGGAGGTCCCTGGATTAACTGAATTACAAATTATTTTCACTTGCTGCCTCTGTCTTTCATTCCGAAAACAATTAAGAGTGTAATTAGGAGCGTCGAGTTAGGCGTTCCTGGGCCCAACTACTGTATTTCCTACGCTTGTTAAATGGTCCAAAAATAAGTCGCTCGTCGCAATTTAGATTTGTGCCGTCTAATTGGACTTTTTAGAGCTAGGACAAGTTGTGTGGGATGCTGCATTTGCCAGTTGCAGCAAAGTCCAATAGCCTTAGTGGACCGTTGGGGCAAAACAGTGCAAATTTCCTTGGGTCTCTTGGGGCCAGTGCCAAATAGTACTTTAGAAAAGATGTTATTTCAGACAGGTTCAACTGCAGACATGCTAAACAGCTGCAACATAGGAGAATTCCCCTTTTTTCAATCCAAAATGAGTCAATTTATTAGTTTAGAGAGGATATTACTTTACACAGGATGATTTTTCACGGGATGATTTTGGACAGGTTGTATTGTATGTTAATCGAAGTTGATTTAAAGTGGCTTTGAGGATTAACCCTTCACTGTGGCATACTAATGCAAACAAAATATTTTCATTAGTTAATTTGCATGGAAACCCTAATCAGCTTCGCATCTTGTTCGGCTTCCCTGTTGTTTTTTCCCCAAATTGATTAAAAGTTAAGCCGAAGTTGATTAGTTGCCTCCTAATTTTGTTGGCCAACGAAGCTAATCAATAAGTGGACGACCCAGGCAATTAAATCACAAATAAGCTCCGATGGAATGAAGTTGAAAACTAAAGGGGTTCAGCCAGGGGGCGCTGCATTCCTAGCCTATTTAATGAAATTCAAGTTTAGGAGCAAGTGATTTGTTATACATTATTCAAAGTATAACTTTTGAGTAAAAGTGAATTTCTTTATTAAGTGGTGTTTCAATAATGTCAGCATTTGGGGAAAGCCAAATAATAAGGTCATCATTGCTGTTTTGTTAAACATTGGGATAAAATCCATCATTTTTTTCATATAATTTGAATTGAGGATCAGAGATGCAGAGTAAATTCAAGATTCATGCATGCATTTTTTGAAGTGCAATTCTGAAATTCTCAGATGTCAAAGTTCGATTGGTTGTCACATTAGTAATGTTGTAAATGGTTTTAAGAGGTTCAGTCGTGAAATTCCATTGTTTGTATGATATTTACTTAATTATGGAAAATAAAATCGCGTTTTTGAGCATAGCAAGCGATTGGGTTGGTCAAATTCAATTTTGTTTTCACTGTAGTTATTAATTTTTTATGGGCTTTCGATTAAGATGTCACATGCTATGGGTTTCCGTTGCAGATTTGAAAGTTAGGGTTAATGGCAGTGAAGGGGTGGGCTGCTGCCCCTTGAGAAGATCTTGCAAATTGTTCCCCCTAATTTTATCTAATATAGTTTTCACGTAATTGTACATTATACATGTGGAAAAGTTTTAAAAAATTCCTATACCTTAAAAACGTACTGCACTTTGCTTGACGAGCTTATAGGTTCTTTCTGGAAATTATACATTCTTCATTTATGGAAAAAGCCAATTACTTGCAACTGATTGCAAGCAATGCCTTTCCACTGGTAAAAATTGAAAGGGTAGACAATTACATGCTGTGTTCCCACATGGGATTAACCACATGTTGTTTGGCTGTTTGGGTAACATCAAATTGTGACGCAATTCCACAGAATACGAAAATGCAGTTTCGCATCCTGGTAAACTGATCAACAGCAGATGTTGTGGTGCCCTTCAGGGAAAGTGAAGGTCATGGACAATCGCTGACATTTGATATGTAAGCAAGTGCTGGAACAAATTAACTTCATTTTGGGCGTTGCATTACCCTGGAGCTCCTAAGAAATTCGCCTCATTTATTAAGATTCCGCCCGCCCAGTGTGACCAGACATATTTCTCGAAAGAGAAAATTATGTTCATAACAGACTTCATTGCTGTTGGTCTCAATGCCAACTTGCATCGCACTATCTTCGACCACAAAAACATTACCAAAATTTAAAATTGAAATTAAAATTCGTAGAATATCAAAAAATATTTTAATCGGATAAGGCGATAATTACTGGATCGTACCACATCCATATAAAAACTGCCCCAATTCCATGTAACAATGTCCTGAAAGACTTTTAGACAAGTCTCTCATTATAGAAAATTAACTGACGCAAATGATAAGTCCTGAGAAGCTGTCATTAGTTGTCATTTTGTACTGTTTCTAAGTTAATTTTGTCTAAAAAAAACAACAATAAGACAGTTTTGATCATGCTTTCGAATCAAGTACTTCACATTAATTTTAATTTGATTTTAAAATATTCTATTAGTGATGTCTTATTTGTTCAACTTTTTATATAAAGCTTAATGTGACCCCTCCTATCGACTTATCAGGAGCCAAATAACAATTAAGACTATATTAATGGCAATTTTTTTAAGTAACTGATATATCAAACTCTGCACATTAATTTTATTTTAAGATGTGCTATTCAATATACAAAAAAGTTAAACAAATAAGACATTGTATGACTTAGTGACCCATCATATCCACTTATCAGGAGCCAAATAAAAGTTAATTTAGACAAAATTAATGCTAATTGTTTTTAAATAACTGATATATCAAACTCTGCACATTAATTTTATTTTAAAATATTTGTTAAATACATGTATATCAAAACGTTAAATAAATAAGACCTTATAAAGCTATATATGTGACCACTTCTATCCACTAATCAGGAACCAAATAAAACTATTACAATATACTGTATATAGGTGGTAATTTTTTGCAGTAAATGATGTATTGGCAATAAATATACATTGGCATTAATTTTACTGGCAATTACTGGTCCTTTGCTTTGGGCAAGCTAACTGCGTGCGTTCCATTTCGAATATCGACTTTTTGAAATCTCATGAATGAAATTTTATTTGCTTTGCACCATTCCTGCCCCTGTCGGACTTATTTTCGCCCCCATCATTCTCACTTTCTCTGAAATTTACCACTGAAATGTGGTTTTCAGTCCTTGCTGAAGAACCTAGTTTCAAGTAAACCCTCAAACACACTCACGACGGTTTTAATAATGAAACCGCGGAATTAATTCCCCCGAAACGACCCTGGAGAGCCCCAAGATGGCCGACCCTCTATTAACGTTGGATCACTCCACTAAGCCATCCGCAGAAACCATTTGCGAAATAAATGATGCAATTGCAAACTGTGAAAAAAGGAAAAGATTCTTGTCTTTCTCGAAAGAACAGATTGGATTTTTTTTTTCAAACTACAGCATGTTTCTGGGAATTCGGCTATTCTGGTAGGACTACCCAAAAAAAACCACTAGATCTAAAGCTGATAGCTCACTATCTGACAGTAATGGTCTGTTGCACCACGAGCAAATTATTCATTGATTAAAACATTAACCAGCAATTATAACGACTCGTTATGCATGGGGCTTATCAGCAACTCAAAACTAACCGTGTTTACACGCAAACTTCCCATAAACCAAATCTCCCTTCACCAAGGCACTAGAGGGCGTTGTCTAACTTGAATTTGCTACTTATTGTCCACCTATGGGATGATTAACATGTTTGCCAATAGTTTTTGACTAGCGATTTTTGATTGCTCATCTTAATTTGAATGCTGTTTATTAAAACTCCTTTGAAGTTTGAAAAGGGTTGCAAAACAACATTTCGTAAAGCGTGCATGCAATCTGCGTGTGTTCTGCAGAGTTGCCATTGTGGAAATTTCATAAAATTTCATATATTGCATATAAAACGCATATTTCACCTTTTGACTTATTGCACTTTTTTCCACCGATATTCAGAAAAACAAATTGCCAACACTTTTTGGTGGCACTGTTGCTTAATTTCAGGTATCTTAAAGTGTGCATGCAATCTGCGTGTGTTCTGCAGTTGCCATTGTGGTAATTTCATACAATTTCATACAAAACGTATATTTCACCTTTATTTATTGCACTTTTTCCATGCAATCTGTTTGTGTTCTGCAGAGTTGCCATTGCAGTAATTTCCCCATGGCACATTTCCAATGCTCGCCACCTCCTAACTTCCTGTTAAAGCAGTCCACTAATGCTTTTCCGTGAATTTCAAAATGGCTGAAGCTGCAAACAGATCATTTACAAAGGGGAAAAACACAATAAATAGCCGTCCATCCCACGCAGATTGCAACAGACATTGGCATCGAAACCAGTGTAATGGCGAGTGTAGTACAAGATGCTCGGGGTCTTGTTGTCCATTGATTATTTTGGGAATTTGACACCATTACGTCGATTTACAAGGGCAGAAGCTGCAACGTCTTGAGCGAGATACGACCAAAAGGTCGAGCTTTAACCAAAATCGCTTCTGGGGATTTAATCGGAGATAGTGCATCACCCGTCCATCCGCTGACGTCACGGCCAATAGCATTTCGAGAAAGCTGTAATGCGATAGGCGCAGATTTCAGCTTTTCCAGTGAATACGAAAAATTCATCCGAAAATATTGAACGTAGGAGGTTGTTAATCTCGAAGCTGAGGTTGATAACATCGTGCCTGGAAAGTTTATAATGGTTCCGAGCTTGCTTATAAGACAGTCCTTCAGTTTTAACTAAAGAATAATACAATGCGAGTCCCTGCCAAGTCTCATTTATGTACTGTTCAGGGGTGTACGGTATACATTTTACGTGTTGCAAGCAGCCAAAAACTTGTTGAGACCATGGTGGTCAACATACAGAGAAAATAACTATTGTGTGTCATAGTCCAAGTGGTCAACATGTAGAGGTCGTCTTCCATTGAGTTAAGGCCCATTGAAAGTGATTTTTTGCAATTAAATTTATAATTTTGGACAGATATGATAATTTCAAATGAAACAAAATGTTTAATTCAAAGTTTATATTGATAGTAAGTTCCTGCGCTATATAAAATGAAAAAGACATTTCGTTTTTAGAATTTTTCCAGATATTCTTTATTTGCCAACGGCAGTACATCTCTTATATTCCCATTCAGATGGCAGGTGCTGCCATCTATCGCCCATAAAGCAAAATAAAGGGCAAACATAGAATTATCGTAATCGTTTTTATTAATATCATATACATTTCCGTACGTTGTCAAGAGCACATCCCAAAAAACGTAAGTTCATGTTAATGTTTACAAAAAAAATTATTTTAATATGTTGGTCAGGAAAGGAGAAATTGTATTTGGTAATTTTATGCAGGGTGTCCCCAAAGTCACAACGCACTTTCAATGGGCCTTGCTTACAGGTTCAGACAAGTTCCGTCAATTCCCCAGTACTATCCTTTAGTTGAACGAGTCATGTATAGTATACTAAAGCAATTAAGGAAAAAGAGATCAGGAAAAGCAGACGTTTTATTGCCTGTTTTGCCAACGCCTTGGAAGAATTACGGTTTAACAACATGAAAATATGTTAGCTTGCCTCGGGCTTCATTTTGTGGGGGTGGACAAATAACTAATAAACTAATATGTTTTATCCCATTAATGCTGACAGTTGAAACAACTCATAATGCAAGCTATATCATTATTACGAGTTCCTTGTTGCTAATCTACAGATAATTGAACCGTAACATGGCATATCTCATGGCGTATTCGTGCAAACGTCAGCAGTTAAACGGAAAAGAATATGAGCAATAATCACAAATAATCGAAAATGACAACATTATGTTGTTGATTCGACAACTTCGCTGTTTCTTCAAACATTGCGAAAGCTTCCAGTGCCAAAGCGTTACCTGGATACAAAAAAATACGCAAAACTTGAATATTTGGTCGTTTTTTAATTTTGCGAAATATCGTTCAGCTTCCAAAGACTGGTAGACTTTTATAAAACATGGAAAATCACAGTCCGACTTGGTGATAATAACTACTGACCCTCTCTAACAAAGTGCATACTTTTGACTGAAGCTGCCTCTGCCATATTGGGGGTGAATGACATTTTTACACGAAGCTGTCTATGCGGGCAAAAATATGAACTATGTTCATTCAACAGATATTTCACATTGTTGGCCTTGACCCTTCAGTGGGTCAGCTGCTTGGTCGCCCCTCCAGGGTGCTTCAGGTACCTTTACCCACTAAACTCTCCTAATATCTGAACCCCTCGTCGATGTTCGAGTTACAGCAAGCATGCTATGGTGAGCGACCCCCCACCCCCCACCCCCCTCGACAGCCTTTGTAAGCAAAATGTAAATACGAAGGGCCAGTATTTGGCGAGGTGATCGTCAAAATCTGGGAGCCAATGCACTGATAGTTCATGTTTGGCCACAGTGCTGCATCTAGGGGAAGGGGGTGGCTATAACCACTTTTTCAGTATTGGTTAATTCATCTTTGGTGAAACAATTTTACAGAAAATGTCTTCTACGGCGAGCCTAATTTCAATAGGATCTTCACAGAATATTTAAAAATGGATATGCGCACTTGCAAATGTGTTTGTTTGTAATGTGCACATGTCACAGGTATACGTTTTATGCAACGAAATGCTGCATCCAAAGCCATAACGCCTAAAAGTATGGTTATGTTTGGCACATAGATCATGTTGCATGAAGTGCATGAAGTTGCATGAGTTGCAATGTGTGCATTTTGTGATACCTACTCTTTTTAAATTCAAGTCTTCAATTAATAAAGCTGTATACCAAAGAAATCTTTTCATGGAAATGTAGTCTACGCAAAAATTTGTAGGAAATAATTTTCTCCAAAAACCGTCAATGATGTCAAACTTTTCTGAAGACATATTCATTAAGTTGTGAAAAATATACTTCAAAATAAATACACTGAATATATTTTCAAAACTTCGTCAAAGACGTTCCCTTAACGATATTTGATTACTATACTATTTAGCGAATTATTTGGACTGAAATATAAACTTTGTGATGGTTCGTTCTAAAGCAACGAAGCTGCAACATACCCTTTTTTGTGTTCGTCATCAACACATGTGTTACTAAATCATTTTTTTGGATGAAAATGTGTCAAATCTAACATTTTCATGGTGTACGTGTTTCAGTTTCTACATATGAACATGATATTATACTCGTACATGTACACGTGTGAGAAAATCGTTGATTTTATGAATTATTATATGCATGTGATAACACAACTACACCGTACATGTACTCTACTGATTCTTTCTGAAACCCCAGCAGTAAAATCTAAATCTAGTTTTTGACGACAGCGTGACGAGCTCTACAATCAAGTGACTTGATTCTGAGAAGTTTAGCATTTTCATGGGCACTTTCAGCCGTGCAATAATATTTATGTTCCGTTTATGTTGCAACCTTTCTTCGCAGAAAACCAAAAAACACATCGCGCATGTTTTCGTCCAGGTTTTAACATTCCCCGAGTGCTTTGTTCGCTCGGAATGCAGTTTGGGTCTCCATAATTTGGTGTCGCTAACGACATCTTAAAAGTAAGTTTGGTTTAAAATAAATAAATACTCGCTCGTATCTTTCATCTTTTCACAACGTCGAAGAATTCGCTGGATTGTAAGAGCATTATGAAACAACTTCGTCAATCGTCACTCAATGTGAAATTGACCAAATTCACATATCAACGCTAAATTTACTTTTCGTCATTTAAAAACTTCAAATTTTGATTCGTTTTTTCATGTTCAGAATTTCATTATTGACCTTTTCCATAGAATTGCTCGCTGCAATTGATAGTTTGAGTTAATGAAAATAAAAACATTTATAGAACCATAAATTGTTTAAATTTTTCTTTGTCAGGTTTTCTAAATGTTAACTGCTTACCATGCCATAAAGATATGATATCAAACGAAGTTAATCAATAAAATAGAAATATACAACTTAATCTAAGTTGGAAAACCCATAACACTAACCTAAGTTGGTGAAAAACACGAAAAACTAACCTAAATGAAAGAAAACGCAAAACTAACCTACATGTACATGTAATTTTGTGAAAAACACGATAGTCTTACGCATACTCGATGAAATAAATGGCATCTTAATGAAAATAAATTTTTTTTACCGAAACATAAAAATTATCTAAATTTTTCTTTGTCAAGTTACTCGCCATGCAATCAGCAGAAAAAAACAAAGCTTTCCACATTTTGTAAGAGAAGGCATTTTTGAGATCTGGCTTTTGTATAACATATTATATCAACGGTGAAAATGGGGAGTTCCCAGAGGCGGATCCAGCTTTTTTTTCAAACGGGGTCCGTCACCAAAATTCGACCTTTATTTTATCGAAACGGTAACTTATTACATGACATGACCTCTTTTCAAGTCTGCAGTGAGCACATGTATATGGAGGCCTAAATATACATGTTTAAAAAAATATTTGCAAAAACT